>SJXQ01005276.1:0-138183 GCA_006408695.1 Aepyceros melampus
AGACTTAAAATTTAAAAAAAAGGAGAAGAAAAAGATAGGAAGATAAAACTATCGAACAAAAACATCTATCAAAAAATAACAATAAATAATAATAATAATGAAAGAGAACCGTCAAAAAAATAGTAACGATATTTCTGGGACTTTTTCTGGTGTTGTAGACAGCGTGAGGTCACTTCCAAGGCGGTTCCCTCTGTTCATCTTCCTCTGTTTGCTGGCCTCTTCAGTGTCCAATTTCCGCCCTGACACAGGGGGACGGTGGAAGTCACTTTTTTTTTTTCTTTTTTAGGCTCACTTGGTCAGTCGCGCTGTGGGTAGGGAGGGATGCTGCTACCAAGTAGCTCTGGCGTGTATTCGCAGTATCTCAGCCCCGCTGGGCCTGCCCCTACACCCGGCGCACAACGCTCAGGCTCTATGTTTCTCCGCCGGGGATCGTCTGAGGCCGGCCCTAGGCTGCATGCACCTCCCTGGTCTAAGCCTCTCAGGCTCGGCACCCAGGCAGTCGCTGACTGGATTGCGCCTACGTTCCATGCCCTTCCCAGGACCAAGCAGCTCAGGTGTTTGGTGCACGCAGTCGCGCAGCTTATCACCCTCTTCTGCTGCTCAGTTTTCTGGGTGTACCCCCTGGACCCTTTTCAGGCAAATTGTGACTGTCCAGCACCCCAGGAAGCCTCAGCCAGCAAAAAAGCCCACTTGCAGTTTGATCAGCAAAGTCCTTCCGGGGCTGCGATTGCCATGCTCCAGCCCCTACAGCTCTGGCTGCCTGTCACCGGCGGGGGCTGGTCTGCAGCCGGCTATTTCCGTTCCGTCCTTTGTTCTGTTTGCCGTCCTGGTGGTGTCCTTTGTTAGAGCTTTTCACGTGGTAACTGTCCCACAGTCTGGTGTGCTAGTCTGAGTTAGTTCATTCTGGTTATGCGTGGGCATTCCGGCCCGATTCTTAAGAAGCGCTGCCGCCCGCGTCTCCCACGCCTCCTTGCCCAGCCCCCACTTGCTAGTCGCGGATACAGGCGTCTGCTCTGCTTCTCTGCTGGGAGAGTTACCGTTGGGCTCGTAATCTGTTGGTCTTAATCACCCATTTATTTTTCTTCCCTGTTATGTGCTTCCAAGACTCGCCACGTATTCGGCAGTTAGAGTATTTCTCGGCATTTGGAAACTTCTCTCTTTTTAAAACTCTCTTCCCGGGACAGGACTCCCTTCCCAGGACGGAGCTCCCTCCCGACCTCCTTTGTTTCTTTTTTCATCTTTTGTATTTTTCCTACCTGTTTTTGAAGACAATGTTCTGCTTTTCTGGATGCCTGATGTCCTCTGCTAGCATTCAGAAGTTGCCCTGTAGATTTTACTTAGCGTTGAGATGTTCTTTTGATGAGTTTGTGGGGGAGAAAGTGGTCTCCCGGTCCTATTCCTCTGCCATCTTAGGCGCCCCCGCCTCCTCTGTCTTTTCTAAAACCAGCTTGAACATCTGGAAGTTCACGGTTCATATATTGCTGAAACCTAGCTTGGAGAATTTTGAGAATTACTTTACTGCATGTGAGATGAGTGCAATTGTGTGGTCGTTTGAGCATTCGTTGGCATTGCCTTTCTTTGAGATTGCAATGAAAACTGACCTTTTCCAGCCCTGTGGCCACTGCTGAGTTTTCCAAATGTGCTGACATATTGAGTGCAGCACTTTCACAGAATCATCTTTTAGGATTTGAAAGAGTCAATTGGAATTCCATCACCTCCACTAACTTTGGTCATAATGATGTTTCCTAAGGCCCACTGACTTCACATTCCAGAACGTCTGGCTCTAGGTGAGTGAACACACCATCGTGATTATCTGGGTCATGAAGATCAGTTTTGTACAGTTCTTCCGTGTATTGTTGCCACCTCTTCTTAATATTTTCTGCTTCAATTAGGTCCATATCATTTCTGTCCTATATTGTGCTCATCTTCACATGAACTATTCCCTTGGTATTTCTTATTTTCCTGAAGAGATCTCTAGTCTTTCCCATTCTATCTTTTAAAAAGCTTCTTGCCACTTTTACATGAGAGAACTACTTTTCCCCAGTACCTGGAAGTCATACATTTGAAATGTGATCAATAACAAATATGACACCCCTATCTCTCAGTTTCTGTGAGAATGTAGATTACTAACACAGATGGCCTAACCACCTTGACCAATTTCCCTTCTACCATCCTTCAACACTTCTCCACTAGATCACCAGATCTGTCCAAATTCTCATTCCTTGAAAATTTTCTCACTTCTTGTCTCAGAAGACATGAGCTAAATCTCTTTTCTCTATTGCAGTAGTCTTCCCTGCCTATTTAACTCTATCAGGAGCATAAGAGAGAAAAGGTCCCTGTTCTTAGGGAGTTTACATCTTAGTGGACAAAGATATGGTAAAAAGTAAATCAGTACACAGAATAACTTCATATTTTTATAATGTTATGAAGAAACCCAGAGAAAACAGTAGTCTTTGCCCAAATATAAAATGGATAGGCCATCCTAATATGGTAACTGAGTAGGATGTGATTCGTAAAGGGATATTTTGAAATTGTGGTAGAGAACCACAATAAAAAGAGCAGAACTTGGAGTTATTAGCAGCTGTGCAGTAATAACTTGCAGTCCCCAAGGATAAAAGTAGGAGTGGTAATTAGAATCCAGGAGAGAGAGAAAGAGAGTTCTGTCAATAATAATCTTGTGTGAAGGACACAGCTAGCCTTCTTACAGACACAACTCAGAAATAGATATCCAGATTTTACTCTCCAACCTATCTCCCATTTTCTGCCAGGATCTCTATTGGTCAAACACAATAGAAGTCCTTAAAGCTCTGTTCAAATACTTTATACAGTTGAGCCAACAATATTTATTTTGTATAATTTATTTAACTCAAAATACACTATTGTAATACTTTTATCTCATTTCAAGTGTGTGCTCAGTCACTCAGTTCTGTCTGATTCTTTGAGACCCCATGGACAGTAGCCTGCCAAGCTCCTCCATCCATGTAATTTTCCAGGCAAGAATACTGCAACAGGTTACCATTTCCTACTCCAGGGGATCTTCCTTACCCAGGGAATGAACCTATGTCTCTTATGTCCCCTGCATCGGCAGACAGATTCTTTACCACTGTGCCAACTGAGAAGCCCATATCATTTCAAGTATATGTTATTAATTTGCTCACACTTCTCTGAGGTTATGTTACTTGACATAAAAGTTAGGGGAGAGATGTCTGTTTACTTACTAAATTCAAGTCAATCTATTAATATATAAAAATATTCATTATTATAAAAATCATAAACACAATGTTTGGGCACTATCGAGGAAGGTGATCATATGGGTATTAGGCTATGCTCCTGAATCTACAATACATGGGAGAAGAACTCTGTGACTTTCGAAGAATAAAATTTCCGGAGACAGACACAATGTTGTGCTTCCTTCTCATGAATTAAAATGGATTGGAGTGTTGAATGAATAAAATTAATGCCATAAATATATTGAGTGCAAAAATGATATCCTTTAGATTATAAGGCAATGACTTTCGATTTGATTCTGTAGATAGTGTGCTATGTGCTGTGCTAAGTAGCTTCGTCATGTCTGACTATTTCTGACTCCATGACTGTAGCCTGCCAGGCTCCTCTGTCCATGGGGTTCTCCAGGCAAGAATACTGGAGTGGGTTGCCATACCATAGATAGTGGAGTGTTATTAAAATCTTTTGAAAAAACAAATTGACTGTGTGTTTGTGTGTGTGTATATATATAAACATGTATTATACTTATAAAACCAGTAGGTGCATCCAGAGTAACCTTGAGAACAGATGAATTAGGTAGGAGGCTACACTAATAGTCCAACTGAAACTTACTCTTGGTCATCATGAACTTTCTGTAAATATCTAAGTCAGTCTTGCATTTTTTAAAATTCTCTATATCAGTAAAGTCTGGAATTTCCCTCCAACTTTAAATAATATCTATGGGGTAACAAAGTTAGGACACCACTGAGCAACTGAGCATGCCTATTCAATAAAAATGTAGGCCCTAACCTCTTCTCAGGACTTCTAACTTGAGTATCAAACTACTTATTTTGTCTGAAAAGTGAAAGTTGCTCAGTCATGTCCAACTCTTTGCGACCCCATGGACTTTAGTCCATGGAATTCTCCAGGTCAGAATACTGGACTGGGTAGCCTATCCCTTCTCCAGTAGATCTTCCTGACCTAGGAATTGAACTGGGATCTCCTGAATTGCAAGTGGATTCTTTACCAACTGAGCTATCAGGGAAGCCCTTATTTTGTCTTCTTAGCTCTTTTGTAACATATTCAACTATATACATGCAAATGATCCCTATGGCTGGCCCTAGCTCCACACTGAAACTTCCTCAACCCCACTGAATTTATGACATCGATATAACCCATGAACATATCTTTTGCTTGGAATGTGCTTTCAATTTGTCCCCATTTGATCAATCTTTTAAGACATGACTCAAATATCATTTTAATCAAAGCTTCTATAGCAGTGTTATTAAGTACAGTATCTTTGTGATATCTCACTAATTTTCTATGTTTCTGCTTATTATTACTTTTTCAAGGCATATCATAATTGAATTGCTTAAAAGTAAAAGGAGAAGATCTTAAAAGCAGCCAGAGAAAAAATATATTTCATAGAGAGACAAAGAATAACAGCAGATTTCTCATCAGAAACCATGTATGTTAATAAAATATGTAATTTTTTTTCATTTTGCTTTATCTTGTTTTTAATTAGGAACTGTTAAGAGTCCTCATTTTGTGTCTAATGAGTATGAGAGTCATTGAAAATCAGCCATGTCCACAGCATTCTGTACGACAATCTCTCAAGTTTCTGTGAAAAAATATCCCTATGACAGGTTTAAATGGAGCACTCACTAGTCTGTCCATCTGAATCTGGGCCCCAGATGATAGCAAAGGTGTATTCTCTAGGGCTTCCCCAGGAAGCCTATGAACTGCACATACTCAGTAGAGAATATCCCAAATGGATAAAACAAGATCAGGCTCATGCAGGAACGACCAGACTCTGGCACTCCTCCCAGAGGGCACTGCTGGCCCCAGCTACTGGAAGTGGGAAAAAAAAAATAGGAGACTTCAAAGAGTAAAGGTACCTCCAGGAACATTGTTCCTGTTTACCCTTATTTAAGGACAAGACTATAAAATGACTTATAAAACCAATTCACACCATTGACTTACCTACATGTTTGTAATCATATGACAATGAAATTACATTTAAATAGATGACATATAGATCAGTAAATGCAAAGGCAGGGAAAATGAGAGATAGAGGGAAGATGTTTTAGAACTAATGAGTAAGAAACTATTTTCCTTGAATTTCTAATACCAGCTTTTCTTCTCAGAGTTAATAGCTAGACCATTATTGACACGTTATGGAATAAGCTGCTTTAAAAACTTACTTCTCAAAGTGAAAAATTATGTGGAAATAAATTCACAATTTGAACATGATATAGGAAAAAATTAGAGGTGCAGGGAGAAATGTGAACTATGAATATTCTTTTAGTAGTTTTTGTTTCATTTTTTACAAAAATTCTTATTTTTCTCAGATTTATCCAAAAGAGATTTAAGCAAAACAAAAACATACTTTTATCTACCTTGCATTTTATTGGGTACACTGAAAAAGCTTTGATTTAAGAGATATCATATAATAAATGTTAAGCAGGAAGTTAGGCATGAGCAATGAGGGATGGCCTAGATTCAAGGTAATCTCTAAACCCCGCCCTAGAAAGGACCCAGGAGAACTCACAGATATGCTACAAAATAACTACACAGACTTCAATTCTAGCACCCTTGATGCACGGCTGTGTCGTCAAGTGACTTTAGGCAGCCAGGAGCCTATTAAGGGTTCATAAATATTATATGCATACATATATCTGATTATAACAGACTGGATTATGGGAAAGATATGCACAATTGAGCCTGTTGCTGTGTACTTTCAGCTGTCAATCAAAACTGTCACTCCACGCCTACCTAGAAGAATATGTAAAAGCCCTGTCTTGAAAACTCTGTACTTTATCATTCAGGCACCAGTGCCTCTCCTAGCTTGGCACACATCTCCCTTGAGGTGTTCTTTCTGTTCTTTCTTCAGTAAACTTGTTTTTGCCACAGGTAAGACCTCAGATTATTCTTTGTGTCTTTACCAAAAACTTAGGCCCACAAGGAAGGGTCCTCTTCTACTGTCCCTATCTAGTTAACAAGAAAAAATTTAAACCTAAATTAGAAAGTGTAAGACAGAGAACACATTGATCGTATCAGCAATTTTTGTCAAATAGCTTGTTAGGCACACATGGTCTCTCTTCTGACATGTTGAATTGATTGCTCCATTCCCTCAGCTCTGATTGCATTTAAGTCACTATATTTAGCCATCTCAACTATTAGGTATAAGGGTACTCAGGTCTCTACAGGATCAAGAAGGAAAAAAAGGCATCAACAATTGACACATTTGTGTTCGTAGAAAGCATGGACTGAAGACCTAAAATGATATCCATAAGAATCATTGCCTCTGAGAATTGCCATTCTTCTAGCAGTATATCAGTTCAGTTCAGTTCAGTCACTCAGTCGTGTCTGATTCTGCCATGAATCGCAGCACACCAGGCCTCCCTATCCATCACCAATAACCTGGTTCACTCAGATTCACATCCATTGAGTCCGTGATGCCATCCAGCCATCTCATCCTCTGTCATCCCCTTCTCCTCCTGCCCCCAGTCCCTCCCAGCATCAGAGTCTTTTCCAATGAGTCACCTCTTCGCATGAGGTGGCCAAAGTACTGGAGTTTCAGCTTTAGCATCATTCCTTCTAAAGAAATCCTAGCAGTGATCACCTTCAGAATGGACTGGTGGGATCTCCTTGCAGGCCAAGGGACTCTCAAGAGTCTTCTCCAGCACCACAGTTCAAATGCATCAATTCTTCAGCGCTCAGCCTTATTCACAGTCCAACTCTCACATCCATACATGACTACTGGAAAAAACATAGCCTTGACTAGACGGACCTTAGTCAGCAAAGTAATGTCTCTGCTTTTGAATATGCTATCTAGGTTGATCATAACTTTATAGAATACCCATAACAATCATTGCCTCTGAGAACTGCTGTTCTTCTAGCAGTATACAGTACTGGTTGTATGACTATTTTAATCCATAATATCTTCAAATATCAATTGATCATTTGAGAGGATAGATATTATTGTCTTTTTTAAAATGTTCTGATTATACAGTGGAAGTGAGAACTAGATTTAAGGGCCTAGATCTGATAGATAGAGTGCCTGATGAACTATGGAATGAGGTACGTGACATTGTACAGGAGAAAGGGATCAAGATCATCCCCGTGGAAAAGAAATGCAAAAAAGTAACATGGCTGTCTGGGGAGGCCTTACAAATAGCTGTAAAAAGGAGAGGCAAAAAGCAAAGGAGAAAAGGAAAGATATAAGAATCTGAAAGCAGAGTTCCAAAGAATACCAAGGAGAGATAAGAAAGCCGTCTTCAGCGATCAATGCAAAGAAATAGAGGAAAAGAAACGAATGAGAAAGACTAGAGATCTCTTTAAGAAAATCAGAGATACCAAGGGAATGTTTCATGCAAAGATGGGCTCAATAAAGGACAGAAATGGTATGGACCTAACAGAAGCAGAAGGTATTAAGAAGAGGTGGCAAGAATACACTGAAGAACTGTACAAAAAAGATCTTCATAACCCAGATAATCATGATGATGTGATCACTCATCTAGAGCCAGACATCCTGGAATGTGAAGTCAAGTGGGCCTTAGAAAGCATCACTATGAACAAAGCTAGTGGAGGTGATGGAATTCCAGTTGAGCTATTTCAAATCCTGAAAGATGATGCTGTGAAAGTGCTGCACTCAATTTGCCAGCAAATTTGGAAAACTCAGCAGTGGCCACAGGACTAGAAAAAGTCAGTTTTCATTCCAATCCCAAAGAAAGGCAATACAAAAGAATGCTCAAACTACTGCACAGTTGTGATCATCTCACATGCTAGTAAAGTAATGCTCAAAATTCTCCAAACCAGGCTTCAGCAATATGTGAACTGTGAATTTCCTGATGTTCAAGCTGGTTTTAGAAAAGGCAGAGGAACCAGAGATTAAATTGCCAACATCTGCTGGATCATGGAAAAAGCAAGAGAGTTCCAGAAAAACATCTATTTCTGCTTTATTGACTATGCCAAAGCCTTTGACTGTGTGGATCACAATAAACTGTGGAAAATTCTGAAAGAGATGGGAATACCAGACCACCTGACCTGCCTCTTGAGAAATCTGTATGCAGGTCAGGAAGCAACAGTTAGAACTGGACATGGAACAACAGACTGGTTCCAAATAGGAAAAGGAGTACGTCAAGGCTGTATATTGTCACCCTGCTTATTTAACTTATATGCAGAGTACATCATGAGAAACGCTGGACTGGAAGAAACATAAGCTGGAATCGAGATTGCCGGGAGAAATGTCAATAACCTCAGATATGCAGATGATACCACCCTTATGGCAGAAAGTGAGGAGGAGCTAAAAGGCCTCTTGTTGAAAGTGAAAGAGGAGAGTGAAAAAGTTGGCTTAAAGCTCAACATTCAGAAAATGAAGATCATGGCATCTGGCCCCATCACTTCATGGGAAGCCCTAGAAATATTGAATTTTCCAAAAAATGATGTTACAGTTTAGACAAATGGTGTATGAATAGGAGAGCCCAGATTAAAAAGATATTATATTATTATGTAATAATTCTCCTCTGGATTTTAGCATATAGCAAAAATCACAAACTGTGTACAGATTAAAAGTTTTTTAATTTTGTAAAAATATATCATAAATATTACCATTATAACCATTTTTAAGTGTACAGTACAACAGCATTAATTGCATTTACCTGCATACAATGATATGCAAGCATCACCACTATTTCCAAAACTTTTTGGTCACTTCAGAGAAACTACTCATTTAGCACCAACTCCCTATGCCCTCCTCTCCCCTGCCCCTTGTAGCCTCTCATCTACTTTCTGTCTCTGAATTTGCCTATGTAAGTATTTCATATAAGTGGAATCATAAGTATTTGTCCTCTTGTGTGTGGCTTCTTTCACTTAACATGATGTTTTCAGTGTTTATCTGTGTTGTGCAGTGTGTACCCAAGTTTCATTTCTTTTTATGGCTGAATAATATTCCATCTTATGAACATACCATATTTTGTTTATTCTCATCTGTTGTTGAACGCTTGGATTTGTTTCTGCGTTTCGGCTGTTGTGACTAATGCCACACCAGTGAACACTGGTATACAAGGATCTGTTGGAATCTTTGTTTTAGTTCTTTTGGGTATATACCTAGAAGGGGAGTGAGTGAGTCATATGGTAATTTCTGTGTTTAGCTTTTTAAGGAACTGCTGAACTTTTCCACAGTGGTTGCACAATTTTGCATTCCCACCAACATGTTTTGAGAGTTTCAGTTTTTCCATATTCTTGTCCATATTTATTTATTTTAAAAATGTAAGTCATCCTAATAGGATAATTTAATGAGGTGAGTTTGATTTCTTATGGCTAAGGCTCATTTCAGGGACTTCCCTGGTGGCTCAGACGGTAAAGCATCTGTCTACAATGCAGGAGACCCGGGTTCGATCCCTGGGTTGGGAAGATCCCCTGGAGAAGGAAATGACAATCCACTCCAGTACTATTTCCTGGAAAATCCCATGGACAGAGCAGCCTGGTAGGCTACAGTCCATGGGGTTGCAAAGAGTCGGACACGACTGAGTGACTTCACTTCACTTCACTTCACTTCAAGGCTCATTTACATTCTTTTACTTTGAACTGTTTCATATTTTAGCCACCAAAGGAAGATATTTAGATTTTGGAAGTAGACTTCACCAGACTTGATGACCATTTTAATACAAAGAATGTAAATGTGAGGTGCTATCTCACTGGTTTTCTTTTGCATTTCTCTGATGACTAGTCTGTCTACCTAGAGATAAATCTGTACGATTTATTTTTTCCCAAGGATAAGTAATCTTCTACGTTATGCATACATTTATGGTAATGAAGATTTTTATTATATTTTTATTATAAGATTTAACTTTTAAAGTATCCTTTTTTAGGTGGATGATGAAGATTTACAAGATGAACCTCTCCAGATCACAGTTCTTGACCATGATACGTATAGTGCAAATGATGCCATTGGTAAAGTGTACATAGACATTGATCCTTTACTCTATAGTGAGGCTGCGACTGTCATCTCAGGATGGTTTCCAATTTATGATACCATTCACGGTAAGCAGGACATGTTAAGAAAATAAGTCAATGTTTTACAAAAAATTAATTCTTCAAAATTATTTATGTTGTGCCGGGTCTTTGTTGCTGCCTGGGCTTTTTTCTAGTTGAGGTAAGCGAGGGCTTCTCTGTTGTTATGAAGCATGGGCTCCAGGTGCCTTGGCTTCAGTGGTTGTGGCCCGTGGGTTCCAGAGCTTAGGCTTAGCAGTTGTGGTGCATGGACTTGCCCTGGGTGTCATATGGGATCTTCCTGGGCCAGGGATTTGAACCCGTGTCCCCTCTATTGGCAGGCCTATACTTAATCACTGGGCCACCAGGGAAGTCCTCACAGTCTTTTAATTTATCTTAAAGACTTTTGTGCTAAACTTGTTTTTTTTTTAATATGGCTTTTGTTTTAATAGACACGTGGTAATATGTATTGTTGGTAGAATTGTAACTTTTCTGACCATAATTTGCAATAATGCTCGCTGAATTTGTGCAATAAGTAAATACATCATTTGAAAATCATCTAATATTAGTACTCTGTTTCTAAAACATACTTTAAAATGAATGATTTTGAAACTTTTCTGCATAAAAATTCTTGAAGAAAAGTGTTCAAAGGCTTTTTGTTACCTAAAGTAAAGTTCTCAAAGTATGGTCTAGGGACATCTGTGTGTCCCTGAGATACTTTCACAGGCCCTGCGAAGTGAGATGAGAACTGTTTTTGGCATGATACTTATATGTCTGTCATTTGCCATTTTTAGCCTCATTTTCTTAAGAGGGTACAATGGAGCTTTCTACAGGTATCTTATGATAATATCATGTTACCACACATTGAATGCAGAGCAGAAATGAGAATCTAAATATTTCATTAAGTTATGCACTATAGAGGTTCGAAAAAATGTAATGCCACTCTTATCATTAAACATTTTTTTGTTTTGCAAAATATAGTTATTTTTATAAAAATGTTTATTTTGACATATATAGATTTCCTGCTAGTTTAAACGAAGTAATAAGTAAATATTTTTCTGAATTTTCAGTTTAAATTTGTAACATGGTAAATATTGAAGATAGGTTTTGACCCACATAGACAAAGACTCTTTGAGATCCCAATAGTTTTTGAGATTAGAGGGGCCCAGTGATCAAAAAGTTGAGAACCACTAACCTAAAAATAATGTCATCTCTTTAAAAGGGCAGATGGACTCATAAGAAACTGGCAGATACTTCTGCCTACAGTCTTGCACTTTTCTGCCTATTTTACATTTTTGACCTGGCAATTCCATCAATAGCAGTTTATTATAAGAAGGGTCCCTTGGACTACAAGGAGATCCAACCAGTCCATTCTGAAGGAGATGAGCTCTGGGATTTCTTTGGAAGGAATGATGCTAAAGCTGAAACTCCAGTACTTTGGCCACCTCATGCGAAGAATTGACTCATTGGAAAAGACTCTGATGCTGGGAGGGATTGTGGGCAGGAGGAGAAGGGGATGACAGAGGATGAGATGGCTGGATGACATCACGGACTTGATGGACGTGAGTCTGAGTGAACTCCGGGAGTTAGTGATGGACAGGGAGGCCTGGTGTGCTGCGATTCATGGGGTCGCACGACTGAGCAACTGAACTGAACTGAAGATACTTGATGAGATTTGTGTCTATTGTGACATTATTCATATTCTGTATTTTTACTGATATTTAAAATGGTAAAATAAGTTGGGAACAGTATTTACTTAAATAGAGCATCTATAGAATAAAAATAATTAGGAAATAAGATTAGCATTGCTATTATGATTGATACATTATTTTAAAATCATTAATTGGCATTTATTTGCTGATTACTTAATTATACTTTATTTTTTAAAGGGAGAAACTTGATTTTCCTTTTGAAATTACAGGTATCCGTGGGGAAATCAACGTAGTTGTCAAAGTAGACCTCTTCAATGATTTAAATCGATTCAGGCAGTCATCATGTGGAGTCAAATTCTTCTGCAGTAAGTAAATATATTTTATTACTCATTTGACAGGAAATTTAATACATTTATTAATAAATATGAGAAATTTTGTTAACTTATGCATATTTATATTAATAAATACAAAAATGTATTAATAAATGTGTTAAATGTAAGAAATCAAATTATATTTCAGAAGGCTAACAGAAAACCTATTATACTTTGGTCTTAATGTCAAAGAGAAAATTGCTAGTTTTTCAGAACTAATTGCTGTAGCTCTGGAAACTTATCTGATTTTAAAGTAGATGATAGCCAATTTTTCACAAGTTCATAGAAAGTTTTTTCTAGAAAAATCCAGTAGGACATGTCTGTGCGTGTGGTTGTCATGACGATGTCACTTTGGCCTACAGGGAGGCTGCCTTTGGCAGGAAGTTCCCCACTTCCCTGACTTCTCTAGTCTCTATGCCAGCCTCTGCCTAGGCCCACAGAGTGTGATTAGAAGGAATCACATTAATCACTGCTGGTTACAGTAATTAACACCATTAGAAAGAGTAACAGCTGAAGATTTTTGCATCTTTTTCTGAATTTTTAAAGAAGAATCCATATGTTAATGAGAGAATATTTACTTAAACCTTATGTTTAGTGATATTAGGTTTGAGGTGGAGAATTGATTGGTAAAGCACTACATAACAAATATCTAAGAATGACTGGAAACAAGATTGAAGATAAAGGTGAAAAGTTTTTTCTTGCAATGCAACAAATTAATTCAGCCTTAGAGAAATTAGATATGGGAATGCAAAGTATGCTAGCATTTGGTACAGTCTTAACTCAAAACAAAATAATTAAGGGAATAAACTCAAACTGATACATAGAGAATGAGCCCACAGTTCATCTAGGCTACATGTTGAAAGAAAATCAGTGCATTCTTAAACTAGGTGTGAGCCCATGTGTAATAGAAAACATTGTGATATAAAACAGCTGATATACTGTGTTTGAATATAGCCTACACTACCTTGATGTCAGCAGGTAATCAGTGGTCAAAGACAACACGAGGGGAGAGAACTTGTTGTACTTTCTCAATCAATGAAGACAAATCCCATTAATATCTACATTTGGGAAACATATTTGATGAGGCTACATGTGTGGAATATTCAGACCTAATTCAAATAGGTTGTTCAAAATCAGACAATACAGATGTGGAACCATTTGGGTGGATGGACATGTATATCTTGCAGAAGTCTCACATGGCTTTAAAAAGCAGAATTATTATTTAAAAAGCAGAATTACAGGACACTAACTTATAGAGAAGATTGCAAGCTACTTGTCTAGTTTGAGTTTTACTCTTGTACCACTAGTCAACAAAATCTTAAAATAATTTTCACATATTTATCTTATTCTATAAAAATTAATATTTTATTGCCTAGTACATTTTTTTTCATAAATTAGAACAAGTTATTTTTGTCAAATGTGTAAAAGATCTGACTATAATTAAGCTTTGAATAACTTTCACAAAAAAGAAAGATCCAGTAGCGCTTTATGCTGGTATAGAATGCTGAAAGATAGGAGTGGAGTACCGTGGTACTATCCAGAACGACATAAGCATCTACAGGTATGGAGCCCTGCAAATGCCAGGAAATGTGGGGTCGCAGTTAAGCAGTTCTGGGCAATTCATAGCCAGCCTGAACTAACAAGGTTGAAAACTCCTAAATAGTTAATTTCAAGGTACATGAATGGCTTGAAACTAATGACTCCACCACAAATGGCTCCATGTCAGTATTGTCTGATTTTGAACAGCCCATATGAATTAAGTGTAAATACACCACATATGTAGCCTTATCAGATTTGTTTCCCAGATGTTGATATTAATGGCATTTTTTTTTAATTGGTTGAGAAAGTGTGAATTCTCGAATTCTCCCCCTTTTGATAAATCCAGTGAGCTTTGTTGTTCTCAGTATTGAATGAGTCTGTTAAGTAGTGTACTGACTACTGAACCAGTTTGCCGTGGAGCCATGGATTATTAGGAACTACAAACCTGTAGGACTTCTCAGATTAAGTCAGAAAGGTAATGGTTTGATTTTTGAACCTTCATTATGAGGTGTTCAGAACTTTTTAAAAGGGTTTCTAGTAGTTAGAGGTTTTTGGTATTCATTATCTGCTTTCTGATTTTTTGTATAATACCTACTTAGCTCAGTTTAATTTTGACTTTTTAAATATTTTGTATTGAATACTGTTAAGATGGTGTGAAGCTGTTTTCTATATTATAAAAATAAAGTTTGTATCTACTATGCCATTATATGAGAAAGGTGAGAAGCCTCATGAAAGAAAATGATTGTTTCTAAGAATGATCATTAGAATCAATAGAAGAGACTGTTTGATTGGAAGTATTATTATGATTACACTGAGGTTATCACAGTAAAAGATGTTCTTGCAGTATGTATCCACAAGGTAAGAACTAGTTGTACATTTTTAAAGGGTTGAATTTAACTTTGTGATAAACGGAGCATAATAAATAATTTTCTTTAACAGCAACATCTATTCCAAAGTGCTATAGAGCTGTAATAATTCATGGATTTGTAGAAGAACTTGTGGTCAATGAAGACCCAGAGTATCAATGGATTGATCGAATTCGCACGCCAAGGGCATCAAATGAGGCCAGACAGAGGCTCATTTCTTTAATGTCAGGTATTTGAAAAATAATAACAACAACATCATGGCTGATTGACTTAATCCTCCAAAATTCTTCACTTCCTTTTGACATGTTATTAAAACTTTACAATGAAGACTATGAATTGTAACTGTTTCCTTATCCTTGGCCCCATTCTGCTAAACACATGTGCATTATTGTCTTATAACAAGAAGGAATCTGAATCAGAAGCTTATGGTTCCTTTTTATCTCAGTGATGAAAGGAAATTGTGCTTATGAAGTGGAATAGTGGGAAGTAGTTTTCCTCCTTTGAGTGTTTATTTGTAGTCAGAGCTTAGGTGATCTCTCTGAGGCTTTTTGTTTGCATGCTTGCTCAGTTACTTCAATGTTGTCTGACTCTTTGTGAGCCCATGGACTGCAGCCCACCAGACTCCTCTCTACCAGACTCCTCTGTCCGTGGCATTATCCTGGCAAGAATACTGGAGTGGGTTACCATGCCCTCCAGGGAATCTTCCAACCCACGGATTGAACCCACATCTCCTGCGTAATAGATAATTTTTCCTGTAATGTGGGCAGATTCTTTACTGCTGAGCCACCAGGAAAGCCCCTGGCTTTTTGTTTAAATGTCTTTTCATAGTCCTTCTCTGACAATTTATACCTCCTTTTATCCCCTACTCCCCTGCCACTCTTACCCCATTACTTTATTTTCCTTTGAAGAACTTATTTCCATCTAGTTTGTATTTATATGAATGTGTGTGTGACTGCATATGCACACACACACGCACATACATTCATTCTCTCATGTGTATCAGATAATACATATTATATTTGTTGTTAATAAACACAAATATGTTTATAATAAATTTGCATATTAATAGAAATATAGGTATATTTAGTTATTAATTTATTAAGTATATTAACATGTACTTATATTTATAAATCTTTAATATAATCAATACAATTTTAAATATTTATAAATATTTAATGTTTGAATGCATATGCATATTACATTTAATATGTTATTGTTAATATATTAATTTATATATTTTATTGTATTTAGTCTACATATTAAGAAATCATGTATAATTTATTATATTTATATATATTAGAGTATATTAGGTGCTGTATATTCTATGTATTTTATTTATATTATATGTAATACTTGTTTACTTGTTTTTTTATCTGTTTCTCCCCCTAGTATGTAAATGCCACTAGTTTTAGGGCTTTATCTTTCTTGTTCCCCTCTGTATCTCTAGCACAGAAGAAAAGAATGCCAGGCACACAGTATATGGTGAGAAATTATTTAGTAAATGAATGTACGAATGAGTGAACCTTACTTAGCACATCTGTAAAATGTAGCTAATAATATCTTACCTCCTTGACAATAGGAGTATGTATTAGGTAATCTAGGTTACCTTCAAGTTGTCAAAATCTGATTTTTCTGGATTCTTTCGAATCACCACCAAACCCAGCTTTGTATTTTGAAACATACAGATAAAAAGCTGACTGAATTTTCTTCTCTTTTTTGTAGGTGAACTGCAGAGGAAGATTGGCTTAAAAGTACTTGAAATGAGAGGAAATGCGGTTGTTGGGTACTTACAGTGTTTTGATCTGGAAGGCGAATCTGGGTTGTGGTACGAGCCATAGGAACAGCGTGTACGCTGGATAAATTAAGTAGCCCAGCAGCATTCCTTCCTGCATGTAATTCCCCGTCCAAAGAAATGAAGGAGTAAGTATGAATTGATGAATTGTTCTTATGGAGCTTTTTATCTTTTGCTTACATATTTTCATTTGATTTGAAACATTTTAGTAGGGTTGTTCAAAATACATTTTTTCCTGTGGCAATTTTACTTATCAGAGATGACTATCAAAATTTGAAACTTAGATCTTCCTAGTATTTTTTATACTGTCTTGTGAAATTCATATTAAGTAGTGTATAATTAAACTTGTTCTACATCTTTAGGCACTGTGTACCTAAGGCATAAAATGAACGTTTATGCATTGTGGGGAATTTTACTTGTTGTATGGGAAATGCTTGATACCTTATACCTCATAGTCCAATTATGCCTATTATTAGCAACATAGTATAGAAAGCAGGGAAGACTGACCTGTTTGGGGGTCTCAAACTTCAGTGTCTACAGAGGTGAAGCAATTTATATAAATAAAATAATTGGGTATAATTAAATGGTGAATACTGGGACAGCATAGAGCAGATGTTGGCAAACTTCTATAAAAGACCAGATGGTAAATAGATAGTAAGTATTTCATGCACTGGACATAGAGTTTTTATCTTTGTTTATCAAAAAAAATTAAAGGAGTTTGACGATTTTGACCTAAAGGAAGTTAGTCTCACATTAAAAAAAAAAAAAAAAAAACTCCATCTGATCCAACAAAACATTTCTGTTGGCTTGATTTGGCTTATGTGTCATTTGTGCTTAAGGCAGAGATTCTCAACATGGTGGTGGTGCTATCGAGAAGGAATACTTGAAATGAAAAGTTTCTGTTGTAATGTTTGGGGTAAGGTGGATGATTCTGTTAGAGATTAGAAATGCTGCTTGTTCTGCAGAGCAAGGGACAACTCTATACAACAAAGGCTTGTTCTATACTAAAAATACTGATAGTATTTCCACTGAGAACCATTGCTGTAGAGATTTTCTAGATCACAGTTCAAAAAACTTTTTTTGGTAAATGACCAGAATGGGAATAGCAAGGACTCAACTTTGCTGTTGTATGAAAGCAGCCAACAATAGTTTGCAAATGAATGCATGTGTCTTTCATTCCAATAAAACTTACTTATTTTGAAAATCAGATGGCAAGATGGATTTGGTTTGTACTGTGTAGTGTACTGACCTCTGACTTTCATCATCAGGGAGTCAGAGTTCTGTAGTCAAAAAACCCCAAATGTTTCCTACTTCAGCAGTAAAGAGGGGTTGCCTAGAAAGCAATCACAATGTTTTTTCAAACAGTCTTTATAAAGGTGAAATTTTTCTCTTTGTCTCAACTTAACTCTTTTTAATTATTTCTTTCTGCTGACCTTTAGTTATTTGAATTAAATTTTAGTCACAAGAGGGAGGACAGTGTTGCGTATGCTACCTGATTGTATTTAGAAGTATTGACAAGTGTAATTGTTTTAAATAAATTGAGTGAATTTGCTTTATATTCATCCATTTAAAATATGTCTTAAAAAAGGTGTGAACTACCTTGTTCTATAGATAAAGTCAGATGGCAGGTATAACCTTTTAGGGGATTGAGATTTTTTTCTCTTTCCATAGCAAATTTACTTGAAGACCTGGGTCCCTCCTTCTGCCACCCTCCTGCTTTATCTGTACTGCCTGAAGGGGCCCGGCCTTTGCAACTGTGATGTCTGAAGTTTTCCTCTTTTCACTCAATTACTTAGTGGAAAGAAAGCTGCAGTACCTGTTGTCTTAAAATGATATATGGATAGTAAGGAACTACATTTTGCCTGCATTTAGGGAGAGTTCCATTTATAGTAAACCTGAGCTTGTCTTAAGTTTTCTCTTTTTCTAATTTTGTTGCAGCCATTTGCCTTAAATTTTCAGATATTCACACCATGAAGAATTTAAGTGGCTTCATTAAGATTTTCTGATGGCATCTTATTACTTGTCATGTTATTTATTTAAAAAAAAAAAAAAAACACTTTCAACCAGCTTCTTTTCCTTTTGATAAAGAATTAGTTTGGGTGCTAGTTTAAAATTGTTTGAGTCATCTGATTGTATTACTTTGCTATTTAATTTTAACTTTGTTGATTCTAGACAGGAATTTGATAGAGGTAATTTCGATTATGTTCTTGTCTGAATGGATTTAATGTTAAGAAATACCACTAACATATTCTTGTAAGGCAACCTTTCATATAAGACCAATAAGAATTAGGGCTCCAAGAATCCATTATGGTGATGCTCCCTCCACTGTGCTTGGATTTTAATTTGATGTCATAATTTGAACATTTAACAGTGTTCATTTTATTTTGCTTTTATTAACCGTGTGTTCTCCATCAGTTTGTTTTCATTTTAGATGTTTAGTACAGAGTATAAATCTCTTTGGTGTTTCCTAGTTGAACTATCATAATAGTAGAAAGTGCATTTAAATATGATATATGAATTCCATGGTGCTGCTGCTGCTGCTAAGTCGCTTCAGTCATGTCCCTACTTTTTTTTTAAAAAGTACTTTTTAGGAGCTTTTAGTTATAGTTTCTCCTCTGTATGGCACTGATTCTTAGACTTTTTAACTCCATTAGTCTCTTGAACAGAGAAAGAAAAAAACAAAATAAAACCTCACTCAGTTGCTTGTGTAGAAATTGATCACCCATGAGATATTTGATTTTTATCCATTAAACACTTAAAAATTTAAGTTAGCAACAAAAACAGAAACATTTGTCCTATAGTAAAAGCAGTGATATTTTCAGAAAGGAGATGGTCTGTAAAGGACCACTGTTGCCAATTAATGAGAACTTATGTTTGAATCTTGACAAATTATGACTGTTGGGAATGTTCACTGGGCAATGGAAAAGGAAGAAAGGCCAGGAAAAGTTGAGCTCTTAAACTACTATTAATTTGAATTCTAAAAAATGGGAGCATGAGAGCTTTTCAGAGTATAGTCACTTATTTGTTTCTCCCCATTGTCGATAAGGGAAGGAATTGCACAGTGAAATAATTGATTATATGAAGTCCAGGATTCTTGTTATATAATATGCCTTTTTTTTTTTCTTTTTGGCCATCCATTGAAACTGTGCTCTTTCACCTAAATTTCTTTGAAAATTTTAAATGTCATAGATGAATGTATATCTGTGTATCTGGTCTAAATATGTATCTTTACATGTACATAGATGTGATCTATTGCAAGATATTAGTTTCAATTCAGAATGTAGTTGAAATAAATTCTGTTTAAGTTTCAATAATATTTTCTGTTTGAAAGTTACAGAAGAGTCATTTATATTGTTAAATTAATGTTTTTATTTTTTTAAAAGCAGTGTTCCTTTGTTTTGTTCCCATTGTAACTTGGTTTTAAGGTAGATATTTGGTGTGCAGAAATATGGATGATTGGGTATACATATATATACATTCTATTCACTCATTTATCTTTATGCTGTCATTTTTCATATTCTTATGTACCCCAGTCTTGATATTCTAGACAGAAACAGTTCTGTTATTAAAGTTTCTTTATAGAAAAATATAATTAATTATATTAGCAATTATTCATATCTCAGTTTCAAAGGTTATGTAAGAACTTCATATTTGACTTTTCATTTTTATGGGTATTTTCTTCCTGAAATACTGTTCAGTAAACTCAGTGATGATCAAAATAATAACAGGCATTTTAAAGTAACTGAAAATCCTAATCGTAGTCTTTTTCTTATTTAATTCCACTGACAGTTCTGCTTGCTGTTTTTCTATTCACAGTTATAATTTATTAATCTGATTCCTAACAAATTAATATCTAGCTCTTCTTTTTTATCTCAACTTGTTTTGTGCATGCTAGGGATTAAAAAAATAATTCCTCTCCCTTAACTAAAGCTCGTTTGAAACTGTTTTAACATAACTTTGCTATCTGTTGTATGTATTGTTTTCTTTTCTTCCACTTTGACCACAAACTCCCTCAGGTCTCCGCTGGTTCATCCTCCAAGCCATGGATGCCGCTCGACTCACAACAGCCCAATTCACACTGCTACTGGCTCACGACTTACTCAGAACTTCTCTGTGTCGTTCCCACTCTCATCTATACTGGTACGAGACTGCTCAGACTGCAGAGCTGGGGAAGCAGGCCACGGGCAGAGTGGCTGCAGAGGGCAGGCAGGCAGGTAGCGTAGGCAGGCCCCGCTAGTCTTTGCTTCCTCCTTTTCTTACTCCTAGTCCAGCGGCAGTGAAGAATCCTGTATTTAGCCACCGCAGAGGCTCTAACTACATGGAAGTGAAAGTGTTCTTCCAGCTTCCAAAGTCTCTTCCATAGATCCTCTAAGAACCCTATCTTTTGTGTGTGTGTGTGTGTATGTGTGTGTGTATACACACATACACACACACACACATATACACATACATATAGATACTGTGAGTTTTGGGAGAATCTTCCAGTGTATATTTTTGTTGTTACTTCTGCATTAGAAATAAAATAGGTAATTGGAATCTAAATGAAATAGCTGCCAAAGCTTCCAATTTCCTTATTTTCTTTATGTACAAAGCTTGTTACAGTAGGGTCTGTTTCATTCTGTGGAAGAGAGCTATTGGAAAACAGGTAAGCGACTCTTGTGCATAAAATGCGATGTCTCTGTGTAACTATATTCATTTTCCACTCTGCTGTGTTTTTAGCTGTGGCACTCTTGATGCTATAGGATAAGGAAACATGTTTTTTTCCCAAGATATCCGTGTGTGCAAATATAAAAACTATTTTGAATATTTACACACACCATTTGCAGTCACCATTTTTTATTTTGTAACTTAAAAAAGCATTGTTTGTTTGAAAATATTTTTAATCATGTATTGATCCTTTTTGTTTATTTCTTCTTTTAATATTTTTTTACCCTTTGAGTCTGCCATTTCATGCTTTTTTGCTTTTTCCCGTGGCTTATTAACTGTTTCAATGCAGATAATTACTTATCTGGAGAATGTTGAATGGTTAAACAACAGTTGGATGCCTTTGGCCTCAGACCCAGCTCCACACTTAAGAAATGACTACTGGCCCTGCCCCAGTCCTTTCCTGGTGTTTGGATCATGCTGCCTCTGTCAGGTCTTTGGCACATGATTGCTTAATATTTCTCCACCTTCTTCTGGCAGGATTCCCTTCAATGAAGATCCCAATCCCAATACTCACTCATCAGGACCCTCAACCCCTCTGAAAAACCAAACTTATTCCTTTTCACCTTCCAAGTCCTACAGTCGACAGTCCTCTTCTTCTGACACAGATTTGAGTTTGACACCCAAAACTGGTAAGGCACTTCCACTCACCTTTTCTTTTTTCTTTTATTTTCCAAATTTGTTTTTTGTTCCTTACTAGCTTTCCATCCAAGCCTTTCTTCCTGTTTTTGGCATTTAAGTTAAAAGCTAATGGAAATACTGATCATTTTCAGTGATTACAATTAAAATGTGAAAACTTTGTATAGTTCAGAAGTTATTTTGTTCAAAGCATGACATTTTGTTGATTTAGTTTAGATATGAAGTCCAGGATTTATTTTTGCATGTAGACATTTTTCATTTCATGTTCAAATTAAGAAGAATAACATCTCAAAGCATTTAAATAGAAAGTAACACTAGTAGCTTATAGTCCAGTTCCTCATGTAGTATAAACAGTTTTGAATTCATTGTTTCTATTTTGAAATTTAATTCTAAGATTTTATTATGAAAAAAACCTTAAGAACAGCTGATATTGTTATACTGGAGTATATATATTTATTAGCTTTTACTTAAAATGTTTGGTTTTGCTAGTCGTATTCTCTAGGTTAGAAAATAGCATTTATGCTTTACTTATTCTTGTATATTTCTCAGTGTATGAAGTTTATAATTTTTCCCTCTCCTATTTGTATTTTGCTGATCTCTCAGTTTTATGAGTATGTTTTATGATTAAAAATTGATTAATGAATCAAACTAGTTTCTTATGCCTTAAAATAAAATTAGCATATTTAAATCATCAAATTAATATTCTTGAGAAAAATAAAAGATAAATGAAACATTTAAAAGTTAATCATTTGCAGTTTTGCAAATAGCATGTTTGGGAGTTTCCTTGACAGATTGAGGAAAACATTTTGCCTAGTTCATTGTTATTTTTAATTTATAATCTTTAATAACTATTTTTATGTTAGACAAGAAATTTAGAACGACCCAGATTTTATGAAAATAATGAGAAGAAATCTAATTCTAGAGCCAGTGCTACTTTCAAAGTAAAGATAGGGTGTTTCTAAAAAGCCTGTACTCACAATATCTGGAGAAGGAAATAACAACAGACTCTAGTATTCTTGCCTGGGAAGTACCATGGGTAGAGGCACCTGGCAGACTAGGGTCCATAGGGTCACAAGAGTTGGACACAATTTAGTGACTAAACCACCACCACCAGACACAATATTATTTTCTATAAATTTAGTCACAAAATGTAAAGAAGATAATTATTAATACCTAATTCTTTGAAAAGCATTACTTTATTTTTACATGTATAACTATGAACAACCACAAAAAAATGTTATATTTGATAGTAATGGATGCTGTGGAATGTGGCATCTTAACCATATTGGTGTCATAAAAACAGAATCATTGAAATTGTAGAAACATGGGGGTGTTTTGTTTTTTGTTTTTTTTAAATTTTGTTTTTAAGTAAAGTATAAGATTTTGGCTTTGAAATTCATAATATCAAAACAATAAGGATGTAGTATAACATTTGATGAGTAGTTTTCTTAATTTTTTGAGACTTTGTCCACTGCTTGTTCATTTTTGTATTCCAAGCCACTTTTCAGTATTCCTTATCTTTTTTTTGCCATGCTACAGACACATTTTTAAAAGTATTTTCCTTTGTCTTTTTGTTTCTTTTTAATTCATCAGGAAAACAAAATCTAATGAAGATTGTCAAGTAATAAATTAACCAAACAAGACTTCTATTCCCTTAGCTTTTTAGTAGGCAATCAATTGTATTATCAATGAAAACTTTTTGGCATTTTATAGCTCCAAATTTTTAGTTTTTAAGGATTCATTTACAAAAAAAGTATTGTTCTCATGTTTTTCTATATAAGCTGCCTGTAAGTAAATTATTTTATTTTGCCTGTAATTATTCACTATATTCACTACATCAGGAAGGCAATGGCACCCCACTCCAGTACTCTTGCCTGGAAAATCACATGGACGGAGGAGCCTGGAAGGCTGCAGTCCATGGGATCGCTAAGAGTCGGACACGGCTGAGTGACTTCACTCTGACTTTTCACTTGCATGCATTGGAGAAGGAAATGGCAACCCACTCCAGTGTTCTTGCCTGGAGAATCCCAGGGACCGGGGAGCCTGGTGGGCTGCCGTCTGTGGGGTTGCACAGAGTCGGACACGACTGAAGCGACTTAGCAGCAGCAGCAGCAGCATTCACTACATCAGTTGCATTTTTATAGGATATTAACAGTTTCTAGGTGCTTGTCCTTATTATGGATCCTTAATACTTCTGAAAAAAGTGAAAGTGTTAGTTGCTGTCCTGTCTGCCTCTTTGCAACCACATGGGCTATAGCCTGCCAGGCTCCTCTGACCATGGGATTCTCAAGGCAAAAATACTGGAGTGGGTTGCCATTCCCTTCTCCAGGGGGTCTTCCTGACCCAGGGATTGAACCCAGATCTCCTGCATTGCAGGCAGATGCCTTATCGTCTGAGCCACTAGGAAGTATTCCTATTTTTCATGGAGATTGAAAGTGCCAAAATTATGAATATTCTAAAATTTCTAGAGCTGTAGTTCAGCATGTATTTCATGATAGATTGGTTGCTCATGATTGATTAATTATATGTACATTGGGAAACAAAAACAGAATAGAATAAAGTTAATAGAACTTAGACTGAGAAAGTTGTTTTTCTGTTTGTAGTTAAAGCTCTCATCCACCTCAGATAAGTCTTGTTTTAAAAAAATTTCACATTTATTTCTGTAGATTTTTATTTTTTGACATTTTACCAGATTTTATTTTCATTTTTTTTTTTCAAGTATTCAACTAGAAGTGGAATTTTAGAATGCTAGTGTTGATGTGACATCTGACTTAAGCTTATTTTTACTTTTTTTTGATCAGGCTTTTTGCCATGTGTGTTTTTTGTGGTTCAGAGCATATTCCTTTGACTCTCAGGTACTCAATCTTTGTAAATGCAAACAGTGCTATGATCAGATTTGAGTATTTACAATTTTAGAGGAAAAAGAAAAGCATTAACATACATCCTGAAGCATGACAGAAGGTAGTTAATATTTTATTTATTTAAACTTAATGATGGCTATCTGCTTAATGTGGTAGCAGGTGTTTGATTTTTTTCATTCAATTAAAACTCAAGTCATGTGTTTTAGTTAGTAACATTGGAAGAACTATACTCTTACCTCATTAAAAAAGTTTTTATACTTGAGACAACAGATTTCTGGCTTTAAAAAATGTGATACATTTTGACCTTAAACAGTCTTAAGCAAAAAAATGGGAAGTAATGTTTTTAAGGAGTCAGCTAAAAGTAATCAGAATGGCATAAAATCCTGTTAATCGATTTAAAAATGTTTAATGAGTGCAGAGTTTGTAAAGGTTTTGTTAAGTTTTAGACTATGCCTTTTATTTGTATTATGTTGAACAGATGATCTTGCTAATGACTTCATATGCTTACTGTAATTTGTGTATGCATTTTACAGTTCATTTTACTGTTATGTTTTGCTTCACCATTGTTTTCCTTATCCCGCATTTTCTGGTCATCTTCTGAATCTGCATCTTTTCTCTGCTACTTTCCTCCACAGCACCTTACCCACAGGGGCCTAGGATTTACCTGTGTCCCAGCTCCCCCTCTCTCCCTTGTGGGTCCCTTCATCTTAAAAAGTCCTGTCTCCTCCTCTCGGAATCTAGCCTTCCCCCTCATCCTTCTAGCCTTGTCAGCCCAGTTCTGAGGAAAAGTGTTTCTTTCAGTGAAGAGCTGTTCCTGGCTGCTTCTGGTAGGATCATATTATGTCAGCTTTTTAATCCCTTTATTGGAAATCTTTTTTGAAAAAAAATTATTTCATACTATACAGAAGTATTGAGTATTTGACTACAGGATGTATTTCTTATTTTTCTTATTGGCAGACAGTACAATTACCATGAGAACACGATTGAGGATTACTTGATGGATAATTATGAATATTCTGCTAAATATCTTATGTATTAAAAATTGTTTGTCTAAGTGCTTAGAGCTGCTTATTTCCAATAATTATTAGGTTCTCATTACTAGAATTTCTGTTTTAGATGCTTTTACTTTCTTTCCCTTCACACCAACTCCATTCACGTTGGACCTATGCCATCATGTTGCTAAACCATATGGTTACATTAGTAAATTATTCTGTTTGAATCAGTTTAAGTCTCATTTTAGTGATATTCTTTCATTATCCATTTTTTTCTTGTCCATTGCATTCATTTTCAAGTTATTCTGCTCTATTTTCTGATATTTCATTTATCTCTGCCAAATTACATTTTATTTTATGGCTTTCACTATGCTTCATATGAAGATCTTAGTTTTGTTTCTGTGTTTAGTATTGTATAGTCTCTAAAAATTATGTTTAGGTTACTACAAGAAAAATACATTTCTTTTTAATTTTTAAAGAACAAAATGGGACTATACACATGCTAACTTTGTTTCCTTATCCAAGAACAGCTAAAAATATAAAAGTAAATTAGTTCCTTTCTTAAGTCATTGTAGTAAATATGCTTGCATGTATCTTCAGGTTTAAAAGGTGGGACTAAATTATTAATTTTAATTTGTAGAGCACTGGCTTCTCACCTGCCCCCTGCTTTCTTTAATTCTTTGACCATAGTTGGTCTATTAGTACTATCAAAAGAACAAAATAAGGAAAGACATTTAAACTTATGCCTTAAAAATAAACACATCTAAGAGCTTGGGAAATGTAATTCTTTCATCCATAACCATGTACATTTGTGATGTGTCTATTATATGTCTGCAATTTTTAGTTTTTAAAAACTTTGTCAGTTTTTGCAAATGAGTTGTATGATATTATTAGTGCTATTTTATAATGAATATTATGTTTATGAATGCAAAATTATCAGAAAATAGATGTGATTATATTTCAAAATTGCCTAAAATTCATACTCTTTATAGAATTTTGGAATATTTTAAGCTCAATTAGTACTTTGAAACAAAGCACAATTAGTTTGAAACAACATTTAATGTTTCTCTTATTTCTTTTAGTACTCTTCACTTGTTAGCAGAGTATAAGTAATTGATATTACATTAATTTTTATTAGAAGATTCAGCTTTTAAAATAGAATATTACATAAAAAGTTTATCACCTTAATGTAATTTTAAAAATGATTTTTAGAATAAATTAAGTCTACACTCATTGTGATCAGAATTTTGACATCTTGCTTCTAAAGAAAACCTTGTGAATAAAAAAGAGTATGTGCTTAGTTGCCATCACAAATACTTCAAATGTTTAGATTTTTGTTTTTAACAGATTTTGTTCATGATATTTATGAAGATAAATGCAATTAAACTTTCTATGTCTCTAGTTGTTTTTGGTCGTTATTTACATACTGATGTTCTGTAGGAATGGGAAGTGGTAGTGCTGGAAAAGAAGGGGGGCCCTTTAAAGCTCTTTTAAGACAACAGACTCAATCAGCATTGGAACAGAGGGTAAGGTTCACTCAATATTCTTTCTTCTTACATTGTTAATATGATTTTATTCTCATGCTTCTATGTACTTACTTGTTTCCGTATACTAGTTTTGATTAATATTATAATTTCAGTCCAAAAGGTATCATAGTAATTTGCTTATAAATGATTACTTATAATTTGGAATAATTCTATAACTATTTTTGTCTTATCTCCCAAAGTTATATTAGAAATAGTCTGTTTGGAAATATCCATTGAATAATGAACTCTTTCTAATTTTATGTTAGAGTTTAATATATAAAAGGAAATAGTGGATAATTTTCTAGAAAAAAGTTTATTGGTGTTGTATTAAAAATAATTCTTTAGTATATTAACATATATTTGCTGAGATAAATTTTATCAGTGGCCAGTCTCTTTGGGATTAAGAAATGCAGATTCCATATTTTTACAGTTTAACATAGATAATATGATTGTTCAGTATGTGAATACATCTCTTTTAAGTACTGTAAATTTACTTAATTAAATATGCTGTATGAAGAGCTAAAGTGTTTGGATGATTTTCTCTCTTTATTTTTTTGTATAAACTTCATTGCTAAGGGAGGATCGCCTCATAGGTTCTGTAGAAGGCGGGTATGTTTCTGAACATGTGTGAGAGCCTATTTCATGTATTGGTAGCTTTTCTAGTTTTAATCTTGGTCATTTAAGTTTTATTTAAGCATTTAACAAATGTTGCCAGCTTTTTTTCTTTTTATAATGCAGAGTTGTTTGTTTTTTGTTTTAATTTAATGGCACTATGAGACTCATGTTTTGTTTTTTTTTTCCCTAACTAATATAGTGCATGGTTTTATATGTCATGTCAGTTATTTTAAGGCACAGTTCCATAGCTTTCATTGTGTCTGATTTGGAAGTTACAAGCATTTACAGAATTTTCTTTTACATGTTCCATTTTATACTAGCAGTAAAAAAAAAAAAATGACACATATCAAATGCCTGTAAAAGGATGCATTTTATAAAACAAAGGTATTTATTTGCTAGAAGTTGACTTTCGACAAGAGTGTTTTTCAGATCCTATTATTATAAACAATACAACAAGTAATTTTTTTAGACTTTCTTTGCTTGTGCTGAAAGTATCTGTGTGCAGTTTGCCTGTTATAAAAGTCTGGAAAGAATAAAGCTGAACTAAACTTGGGACTTTGGTAGGACTTGGGTGGTACCTGGTTCTTTGCCTTTGAGCTACTACTCTTACATTGGCAGGCATATCGTGCCAATGACTGCCATCAAGTAGCTCACCTAAACATTCAAACTATACATTGAAACCAAATATAAAGAAAGACTAACAGCTTGGGAAGAGGATCAGAGTTAAAGTGTGTGTGTCACTTACAGTTTTTAGGCCAGAGAACTCTTATCGCCTGTCCCCTCCCAGTTTTACATTTTCTGGAGTCCCTTATGCTAGGAATATTTTCTGTAATCTAATTACCATTCTAGACTTCACATGAACAGAAAAACTTGACTTGCCTTGACATTTGATAAAATGAGACTTGCCTGTGTGTTGAGTCCTTGACTCTCCTGTCTGTACTAAGAGCTTTAAAAAGCCCTAGTTTTAAAAGACAAATACTAAACATTGAAAATGTTTTGGATTTAGTTTGGATAAAATTTATGTTTTCAAATATGTTTTCAAACATTCTTAAACTTCTGGGCACATTAACACATTGGACATACATTACTAGATAATCCTTGAGGCATTAACAGCAGAGATGTGGAGGTCTATAGTTTTCATTCACCACTCTGTAAACCTCAGTTGGCAATGTATTTATAGTATCAAACCTTGCAGCGGCAGTGAGTTGTATGTGTGGGCCTCCCTCTCTACCCTGTGTACATAATGGGTAGAAAAAGCATTGTCATGCTTGGCTTTCCCATTTACCTGTGGCTGCCATCAGTGTGGGAAAAATTTGTGCAGAAATAATGAAGAATTCTCCCTGTATGTAGTCACTTATGCTTTAACTCTGCCAAGTTGAACATATGATCTATTTATCATTTTATATATTCATTTTTAAAATATTCACTTCTGCTCCTTGCTACCCTTAATATATGGCTTTTTGTTTCTTGTGGAAAAGAGGAACTTTATTTGTCTGTCATCTTTTGTGTTACTCAAGTAGCAGTTATCAAAAATAAAAGTGCTTCTTTCTTCCTCTCTCACAAAAGCATTAAAAAAATAAATTGACAAGATCTTGGTAATTGGTATCAGATTATCAGGAGGTAAAAGTTTAGATTAAGGTTCTGCCTGTGAAGTATTTGCTGTGAAGCAAATAGATTTATTTTTCCAATATGATTCTTTTTTAACTTGCCAGAAAAATGAAGTTACTTTTTAGATTCTGGAATTTATATTTTTCTTCAATAAAGAATCCTAATTGACTTAGTTTAGTTTAGTATTTCCCAAATGTATTTTACCATGAAGTCCTTCCATTTAAAATGCCTGTTAGGAACCCACTTTGGGAAACTTAGATTTAAAATGGATTCTTTTGATAAATTATGATCTTTTTTGAAGAAGGGATAAAATTATATGACAAATCACTGTAGGAACCTGGCAGGGAGTTTTGTATCTAGGAAGTTTACTAGGTGTCTTGGGATAATAAAAAAAATCTCTGATTTCAAAAAACGAAATTGATTAAATATCTTCTGAGAAAAATCCTATTTAAATCTTTTTAAAAATTCCATTTGTTTTCAGAATTTTCAACTAGCCTGCCTCTGAGCACATGCTATTAAATGATTTATGCTGCATGCACTTGGCTTATGTCAAAGCATCAATGTATGAAGTCTTATCTAGGCTCCACAGGGCAAAATAAGTGCTTTCCAGAGAAAATGTGGTCCCTGGCATTCCCATCTGGTCACTGAAGGCAGAGTGTGCTTGGGCGGATCTTAACAAAGCTGTCCTTTTCAGTGGAGAAGAGCCTATAGATTCATCAGATGTAGTAGTAGACTAGAGATTAATTCTTTTACTCAGTATTGTAACCAGAAATGGTAAGAACCAGGTGACAAAGTTTGTGGCTCAGAGAGTGTAGGCCCTCTTCATTTCAGTGTTTCACCTGAATCCTGGATTTGATAGGACATCCGTCTCAGGGTATGGTAGCATCTGTGAAGCCTAGTTTTGAGGTGTTGTGCACAGGACTGGCACATTCAAAGTGCTCCATAATAGTTACTGGTGATGCTGGTGGAAGGACAGCTATTTAACCCTCAGTTGAGATACTGGCAGTAAGCTCTTCTGAAAGTGTTGTTTGCCAATCATAGTTTGGGTTGAATAACAATGCCATTTAAATCCTAGGTTAAGTTTGTTGGTTTGTTTTTGGCCACGCCCTGTGGCATGTGGGATCCTAGCACTAACCATGGGTGGAACTCATGCCCCCTGCAGTGAAAATGCGAGTCCTAAGCACTGAACTTCCAGAGAAGTCCCTCTAGGTTAAGTGTTGTGTTAAACTGGGGGAGTGTGCTGCCTGGATGAACTGGGGACAGTTAAGACAGAGTCTAAGTTGGCAGGGCATCCTCCACCTCTTAGGTCAACTGGTCCCCTACTACTTCTGCTCTGATCAGCTCTGGAGTGATGCTTCCCCTCATCCTGTTCTCCCATTTTCTGAGGTTTGGGAGAAGAGTTAGAGACTCCCAAATAGAGAAATCATTTAGGTTCATTTTCTTTTTCTATCTTATCTAAAATCTTATATGCAGATTTCCAGCATGGAATTTACTTATTTCTCAAGTTTAGGTGGAAGTACTACGTTCCATTTAGCTTCCAAAATTTGCATTTTCACTGTCTGTTTTCCAAAATATTTAAAATGTTAAGTATAAAGATAAAGTGTAACATGCTTTTTGGACTTTACCACAGTAGTTTGAGGAAATTTTTAAACTTCTATATTCTTAAAATTGAAAACAAATCTTAAGGATCTTAAGGACACAACTTAGAGACTGAACAAAAGACTCATGTTTCCAATAGTATGAGCTTATCTGTACATTTCTCATTTAAAATTTAGGTGGAAATAAGGGGACCTCTACCTATCAACTGGGTCAAACCTGTCCACTTCTACTCTTTTTTTACTCCCTTTTTACATAGCATAGGTTTTTCTTGCCCTTGTTAAAGATTACTTTTAAATTTTAATGAATTTATTTCTGAATATGAGTGTGTGTGTACACACACCCACACATGTATATATATTTTAATACTGTACCTCATGGGTCTGCCTCCAGTGCGGGAGACCCAGGTTCGATCCCTGGGTCGGGAAGATCCCCTGGAGAAGGAAATGGCAATCCACTCCAGTATTCTTGCCTGGAGAATCCCATGGACAGAGAAGCCTAGTACATTACAGTCCACGGGGTCGCAAAGAGTCGGACACGACTGAGCGACTTCACCTTCACCTCATGGGTTATTAGGAGAAGGCAATGGCACCCCACTCTAGTACTCTTGCCTGGAGGGTCCCATGGATGGAGGAGCCTGGTGGGCTGCAGTCCATGGGGTCGCTAAGAATCGGATATGACCGAGCGACTTCACTTTCACTTTTCACTTTCATGCATTGGAGAAGGAAATGGCAGCCCACTCCAGTGTTCTTGCCTGGAGAATCCCGGGGATTGGGGAGCCTGGTGGGCTTCCATCTATGGGGTCGCACAGAGTCGGACCGACTGAAGTGACTTAGCAGCAGCATGGGTTATTGGAGTGTGCAGGACTGTTTGCCTCTGTGCTAAATGACTCCAAGTTGCTTTGCTGTGTGAATTATGCTTTGGTCAGTTCATATCCCCATGCTTTAAGCAGCCAGTCAGTTATCTTGCTGTGGTTAATGTGCCTGCTTCTTGTAGTATTCTGTATCTCTTTATCTCCCAACTTTGTGGTTAAGTGAGCTATGTTAATCTTGCCGCCAGACAGGTTGGATATTGTTTTCCTTTCTTGCATCCAGTTTTTATCATATGAGCAGCCTCAGGAACTCTCCTTTCCTTTGGGTGCTATTTCACTAAATTTTCTTTCTCTGCTTTACCATTTCTCTGTTGCCTGCATCTCTTCATTTCTAAGTTAACAAATTTGATATCCGAGAGAGAGAGAGAGAAAGAGGAGAATAAATCCTGGAAGAACTTGCAGAATTTGATTGCCTCCCTTGCTGTTGTCTACATACCTCTCCCCTTCTTAATATGCATTTATATATTTAGATTTTTTTTCCTGCTGCCCCCTTGTTGATAGAGGAAATAAGCCCACACAGTAATTCTCTGCCTACTTGACCTTGACATAGGCTCTTCTCTTCACCTTTCTGTGTAGCTGTTAACCTGCTCTGCTCATCCTCTCTCTCCTCCTCCCTCAGCCCCACCTTGTTTTAGACCTCCTACCCCAGGACTTCAGAGTCTCCCAGTAGCCTGGAACAGGGTAGGTGTCTGAGGGAGAGTCTGCCCCATCGAGAAGTAGACGTGGATTGTGGTTCAGGCAGGTTCTTCATCTCATTGCCAAGGTGGATCGCAACAGACGATTGAGAGGAAGGAAGAGTGTGTTCAAATATCTCAAATTGAAACTCTGAGAATGTTGTGGTTTTTTTTTTCTCATTCAGAAGTGATAGAAAAGGTGTTTGGATTCTCTATAACATAATTCATATGGGAAAATGGATTGGGAAGTCAGCATCCAAGGAAGCTTTTCATACAAAGCATCTGTAATGTATAATGGTAGCCTTTTGTTAAGGGGTAGAATTCATTTCTTTATGACAAGCTTTTTAACAGGCATGCATTTGTACTTCACACATGGTCAGGCATATTTTTCCCCCATTCTTTCTACTAGGAATTTCCATTTTTCACCCTGACGGCATTTCCTCCTGGATTCCTTGTGCATGTTGGGGGCGTTGTTAGTGCACGCTCTGTGAAGCTTTTGGATCGTATCCACAATCCTGGTATGTTCTCTAAACATTTGTTTTCTGTGTTTCATTTACTTACACTATGATTATTATTAACACTGGTTTTTATAGTTTTTTAAGCTGAATTTATCCAAAAAGAAAAATGACAAAGAAAGTATAACTAGCACATGTTGCTTTCAAATATTTGGAGTAATCTTAACTAAAAATAAATTAAATAGATGTGTATATTTCAGTTACTTTTTTTTTAATACAAAGCAAATCTTGATTCATTTTGGCCAAGGTGTATCACTCTGAGGCAATCCTTAAATCACTTTTGAGTCAGCTGTTTTCTTTGACTCAGGCAGATAACAAAATTTACAATTTGATCATTGTGGCCATTAGCTTAAGAGGTTAGGTTAATTCTTTTCACTGGAATAATTCTTTATGGGTTATTTGAGTAATTTTATTATTCATAAAAGAAGTCTTAGTTTGAAATGTATACATTGTGTAGAGAACCTAAAAGTTTTAAAAAAGTAATTATTGTCTTTGGATCCTTGGTTTCTTTCAGTAGCTATTTATTCCATTTAAGCAAACGGGAGAAAATGGCAACTCATTTCTTTAAAACATGAACATTGATTATAAAAGAGAAAAAAAGCATGCAAGTCCCAGTAATTTCAGACCCTTGGATTAAAAATGCTTTGCTGATTTTTCTAAATCTAAAATAAGCATGAGAAGTATAGTAGGAACTTTCCCTATGGAACTTGTTCATAGTAGGAACTTTCCCTATGGAACTTGTTCTTGCATCTCTCATTGACTAGATGCCCAGTAACTTGCTCAAGTCACTTATTATTCTGATGTGTACCTTAAACTTGAAGTTATATTAGTATTCTTACCTGGCATGTATGTGAATGTATTTTTGAAAATTGAAAGGGTCACTTCCAGTAACCTCTTTGGGGCCTTGTACTGACAGCTATGAAAAAAGAAAAATGCTTTGAAATTATTGCATGCAAAACTCAAATAGTGATTTTGAGGATACAAAGCATTACCGTTCTTTTAGAGTTTTAAAAAATTTAATCTGGGCCCCATAGTTTGATGTCATTTGAATTAAAACAGAATGGAATTTTTCTAGACCCTGAATGGAATTGCAGAAAAGCAATACTATTTGGGATTAGTTAAACTCTAACTTTGAGCAAATACATATTTTAAGTACCAGTCTTCTCTTTTTCTTCTCTGGTTTATTATTTTTTTCCCCTGTATCTCATTTTTGGGATCAATTTAAAATCTTTTCTTCGTGTGGTATTTTATGCATTCTGTAGTAATTAAACAGAGAAGGCAATGGCACCCCACTCCAGTACTCTTGCCTAGAAAATCTCATGGACAGAGGAGCCTGGAAGGCTGCAGTCCAACTGAGCAACTTCACTTTGACTTTTCACTTTCACGCATTGGAGAAGGAAATGGCAACCCACTCCAGTGTTCTTGCCTGGAGAATCCCAGAGATGGGGGAGCCTGGTGGGCTGCCGTCTATGGGGTCGCACAAAGGCACGACTGAAGCGACTTAGCAGCAGCAGTAATTAAAGGCAAATTTAGACTGATGCCAGTTTTAATGGATTGAGATCTTGAAGTCTATGCCAAGTTTCATGTCTGTGCATTTAGGAACTTGAATTATTTGAGAAGTGCAAGGAAATACTGAGTTAAGATACCTGACACTAACTGGGTAACCCAAGGCCGGTTACCTGTGTTTCTATGTGCCCCTGACTCAAGTATTTTGATAGTTGGCATCCACCCATTGATATAATAGCCCCAAAAATGGCTCTAGGAATATATTCAGTTGTTCGTGATGGAAACGTTTAGATTTCATCATTGCTTCCATGTACTCTGATAAGCTGTAGAATCTAGGAGAAGAAACGAAGCTTATTTAAACTAAGTTTAAGTAGAGAGCCAAATTTTAAATTGCATTACTTAAAAAAAAAACCCAAAAACCTGCTTTTGAGTATTCTCCATACTTGCCAGTTTATTTTTAGTTGTGTAAGAAATATAAAATTCCAGGCCCAGGGAAGAAAACACAAGTTCTTCCTTCTTATAAAATATGATTTGTATATTGTAACTATAGCACATCCAATTTCTCTCCTTCCCTATCAGAATATTTTTTCAGTTTATATGGAGAAATTCTCAGTTACTGATGGTTTATTTTCCAGAAGATTATGGGCATATATAATACATATAAATACTTGTAATGTTATAAATATAGTATTTCAATTTTGTTTTTATTTTCAGTTAAATACAAATCATATTCTAATGGCCCCAATATTACATTATTTTGATATAATTATCACATTATTTGGATTGTTTTTTATATATGTATTGTGCCTGAAAAAGGAACATTTGTTTAACATTTTGTTAATCTTCAGGCCCTGTAAATAATATGTGTGAAAAAATTTTAATTTGTTTACAGAAGCTAAATGTCAGAACAAAACTCAGCATCTACCACAATAAAGATTTATTAATTTTATGATTCTGAGTTACTCTGCAGAAAGAAAATTATGACAGATGAGATAACACGTGCTAATGTTAAAAGTCCTTTATTTGCACTCTCAGATGCGTCTTGCAGCTATTTTTTGACCAGTGAATATGGGAAATTTTCATTTCACACTAAGTATAAAAGGAAAAGCCTTATTTTAAAACGACTACCACCTGCTAACTATTGATTATTATTTTGGAGTTACTTCTTTAGAACTTCCTCTTCTTCAATATTAAGCAAATAGGTCATACAATAAGGGAGAGAATGGGATGGTTTTAAAAGGTAATTAATTATCTGAAATAATAATTAGACTTCAGTTATTGTTAGATTACTGTAGCATGTTCCTTCTTCTTTATTTCTACTTCTTATTAACTCTGCTGTCTTGTCTTTCTAGTTCCTGTCAAGTGGTGGTGTCAATTGTGTTCTTATTTGTAGTATTTTTTGTTTTTTTTTCCTACTATTCTGCACCTAAAACTGATCTACTAATTTGCTGTTTTGAACTCAGCCTTTGTCGGAATTATGGGTAACACAAGATCTTACAAACTGCTAGACTGGAATAGTTTCAATTCAGGTATTCTAATGGTCATTCAGTACTACATATGCTGACAAAAATTATGGCAGCTCAGTGAAGTTTTTAGAAATGTTCTCAATTAAATAGGCTTAATGTCAATTCAGTTAATACAGATACATTTTGGAATACATATGTGATAACTTTTGTAATTTCCATGGAGATACAAACATAAAAATGTTTTTACTAAAATGAATTAATCAAAACCATAGAAATACCATGAATTATGAATGACTTCTGTTAGGTGATGAACTTTTAGAGTGGTAATTTAAAATTATATTTATTACATTTTTGTACAGTTTTTTTTCATATCAGGTGAATGATACTAGATTAGCTTTATCATTAAGGGAATAGTAATTGTTCAGTATATAAGTATCAAATGGCTAGTTTGATCATCTTGAAGTATATTTAAACTTCAATTTAGATCTGAGTATATTTAGTGTTCTATAAATATTATAAAAGTATAACTATTTTATTTAATTTTTTTAAATGTATTTTAATTGGAGGCTAATTATAATATTGTAGTTTTGCTGTATTTTTATTTATATAATTCTAGAAGTGTTCTAAAATTTGGTAAGTAGGAACAGATTTTGGGGGGGATTAACAGCTTTCATAAGCTTTCCTCTCTCCCTTTCCAAATAGAATATATTTTTTCTTTTTAAGTAATTTTACATATGAATATAGTCTGTAGCTTTTAAAGAAACTAAGATAGCTTTACAGCTGATGATGTGGTTTAGAGTCAAAGCCAGTTAATTTTTCTTTTTGATTAAAAGCATGTTCTCTTAACATAAAAATGTAGATATTTATATCATCACTATTTTAGAATTAAATAATAAACTATTTTGATTCAGTATCAGAAACTGGCATTTTCCTAAAGAACTTTTTTAGTTGTGTCAGAAAGTATATCTATTTACAGAAAAACAAAAGCAGAAGCGCCAAGAGGCTCAACATTTGAGATAATATCCCATAATCTTTTCAGTATTATAAACTTTTTTTGTTTTTAGGAGTCCAGGAGTAAGTTCTGATGTAAGTAGTGCATGTTTGACTATGAAGTAACTCATGTTCATCATGTGGATTTAACCTAAAGTCAGATCTGATCTAATCTGGTCCAACAATCTGATCTGGTCCAACCTTTGTAGATTTGGACTGACATCAGTTGGTAAATCTTTGAGGAAATTACCTCTATTTCCTATCTAAGTTTTTGCCAGCATGTATCACATTGGTTAGAGTTAAAGTAATCTCTTGTAATGTCATGCTTTATATTGGTTTTTTTAATGAGAAATTAAAATATCCTGCTGGATTCATTTAATAAAATAAGAATATATTTTAGAAAAACATGGGCAGATTATGGTCGTGGGCAGAGAAAAGGCTAGTCACATAAGAATAGGACATTGAGGCATCATCATTAATAATTTAAGGAGCTGAAAGTTTGTGAGGGCAACGATGTTTAAAATGAGAGAGATAATAGATGATAGAACTGTTTTGGAAAGTGGAAAAGGCAAAAGTTAAATCTTAAAGACATAGTAAAGACTTTGTTCCCTGTAAACAGAATTTGGTGAGGAGGAACATGGTTGAGGAAGCAGTATATCTTGCCATCATTTGAAATAAAATCCAGTAGTAAGTGTAAGAAAGAAAAGATGGATATGTTACAGCATATTAGGAGAACATAAAAAATGATGCTTTCAGTTTAATATGCTCATAGTTTTATGTTTTTGATTGGGGGTATTTAGAGTCTTTCTGGTAAGAATTGGTACATACTTAGAAACCAGGGTTTTTCTGATACTAGTTTCAGAAAAATAGCTGGATAATTCTGTAAAACATATTATATATTTGGTAAATGTATTCAAATCATTTATATATTTTCTCTGTAATTAGGGAATATTTAGCCACTCCTGTCCTGTATTACCACAGAAAATCCAAAATTGTAGAAAAGTCATTGTTGATACAGTTTTTATTAATGCTAGAAATTGTTTATCAATACTATATTTCCTGGTCTCTGATACCAGCTATAATATATCATTGACTTCATAAAAGCCTTCTAAGAAAAAAGAGGAACACATGCTAGTCAAACATACTAATTATTTGACATTTTTATTTCAGAAACATTAAAATGTGGAACGGTATAGGAAAACATTTTATATCACACAATAGTGTTTCATGTAAAACAGTAGACCATGTGGGCAGTTATTAGAATTTATTTTGTACTGTGTAATTTGCTAGATAAGAGATGTGCAAAGGTGCCTGTCCCCCTGTTTTTATATTCTGGGAGGATAGAAGAATATGTAAATGGCTTACTGTGTAGTATGGTGTGATACAAGATTCAGAGTTAAAGAGAAAGTTAGGATTAACTCTGTGTGGCAGGGTACCTTACAGAGGTAGTAATCTTGAGCTCAGTTTTGGATAGTATATGAAGATTCACTTAGATTTATATTTCAGACAGTGTATTTGGAACCATGTTAGTATATTGTTTGAGTCTAGTTCTGAAACTTCAAGCATTTGCAAAACAATATCCTAGCAATTACTCATTTGATGAAGTTTATTACATAGCTAATTCATACTTTTTGTTTGCTATTAATACAAAATGTCTTAGTTTGCCTTTTTTCCCCACCCTCTTTTCTTCTGCTTTGTCGTGTTAGTTTGTGTTAACTACAGTGTTAACTACAATGATAGAAAGCATTTTTATAGAGCAGGAAGAAAGGAACTCAATATTTGAACATTTCTTCAAAACTCTTACCTTTTATTACCTGTTTCTTATTTCTTTGGCCTGTTAAAACACTTTGAGAAAGACAAAATGAACCTTGCTACTAAGAAGGAGAATGTAACTTTTGCAGATCTTGTGTGTGACATGCCAGGGACGGGAGATTCGTCAGAAGATAGAGTATCAGATTTGCATTAAATTGCTGCCTACTGGTTCAGAATGAATTTAAAGCAGCAAGACTAGAGAGAGCCCAGTTAGTGCAGTGCAGGAGTCCTAGCCAGGCAGTGACCTGGGATCTGATGGTGACAGGAGAGCTGAAGTTTTATGGTGCACTTACTATGTAACTCTTCTAACATTTTATGGTAGTAGGTCATTTAATCCTCAAGCACAGCCCTCACAGAGGCGTTCTTCTCATTTTGTACGTGAGCAGTATGAAACAGAGCCATTTATCCAGGTCAAATAGGAAGTGACTGAGCCCCAGTTTGAACCTTACAATTTTGGCTTCAGGGCTTACACTCTTAACCACAAATTGGCAAACTGTTTAGAATGTGAAGCCTGCAGGACTTGGTAATTATAGGAGAATATGGTGAGTGAAACAGGCTCTGTGCAACTTTCAGCTGAGAGAGAGAGAAGGGTAATGATTGTCCCACATGTCTGCAAGCCTTAACATCCCAGGGGGCAAATGATTCCTATCTTTTAGAAACTCAAGTCTGTTTGAAAGTTCAGTTGTAAATAATATTTTGAGTAAATTCTAATAGCCCTAGCTCATTGCTTCTCAAATGGCTGTAATCTTTTTTTCTTCTGAGTTTACCACTAGAAGTATTTCTGAATAGGTCACACATAGTTTCTTACTTAGAACAGTCTCAGTGAGTTGAGGAAAATTTTTTATTCTTTCCTGTGTAGGATGCATGTCAATTTAGATAACGTTTTTAAAAAGAAGTGACAAGAGGAAATTTAAAGTAGTTATATAATGTCATTTGAAAAATACTAGTTTGAAGTAGCTTATGAACTTAGACAATATTTTTAAGTGTTTTTAAGCCCTGAGTTAGTAAAGCAAGATGTTTGAATAGCCTTTCCTTTGTTTTTGAGAATATTCTAAAAATATTTTTTCGTTCTTTACTGTTTTAGACAGATTGTAGGTTTTAAGACTTATTAGACTGGAAATTTTCTCAATCTTACAATGAATGAACTTCAGCTAATGATAGTTTAGTGGTTTAAATTTAGAAAATGTTACTCTTTTTCTCTTTTTTGTTTTCAGAAATATAGTTAGAAATTTGACTTTATTTTGGAGGCAAAATTAATAGTTAACATCTAAAAGTGGTTACTACTTTAAAAGTATTTAACAAAATATGAGTTAGCTGAGGAAATATTTATATAAGGAAGTATTTATATAGAATATACTTATCACTCTGATCATTCAAATTTTTCTCTGGTAGATGTTTGTCAAGTGCCTACCATGTCTTAAGCACAATTCTGGGGATTGGAAATAACCAGGGTTCACCCAGGCAAACCTCCTGTTTACATACTAGTCTAGTCTCTTTCTTATACTACTTTGCTGTGTGTATGTGTGTGTGAGAGAGAGAGTTAAAGGGAGATAGACTTTCTTGGAATTTGAATTCTACTGATGATCTCAGCAGTCATTTTTCTATATCTGAGGGACATTCATGAGCAGATGTGCAAAGTAAGCCTAAAGTAGTTAAGCAGCATTTGGTTTTCAGTATTTTAATGAAGTTTTCAGAAACTAGATACATAGAGTTCAAGAAGGCATAAATATAGCATGCATGACTTGTGAGCTTTCCTTTATAATGTGACATAAATGTAATATTTAATTTTCTTTCTATATATGATGTAACTGGATATTCATTACTTTTCTACTATCTTTAAAAAAAAGTCAGATGGGTAATCTCCTTAAGTGTGAAATTTCACTCTTCATATATATGAAATATGTAAAATGTAACTGGATATTCCATTACATTATTATAATGTAACATGTAAATGTAATGTATCATTCTCTGTATAAAATAATGTAACTGGTCACCAGTTACATTATATATATAAAGAATGAAATGTCACAGTCAAGGAGTAAATTACATATTTGACTTTTTTTTTTTTAAACAAATAGTAATGACTGCAGTTTGGTCCAACATGGATTGTATCTGAGCCACCATCCTAGTATTCCAAATTACCACATCTTGAAGTTCAGTCTCAGTTTGCACATTACTTCTTCTTAATGAGATTCTTCTTTTTAGTCTATACTGAATCCCCAACCAGTTTAAGGTTCTATACTTCCTTGAACCTGGACTCTCTAATTTCTATTCTATTAGTGGAAATTTATCTTCTTCAAAACGTTGTTTTGCATTGGACTATTACATTCAGATATTTGAGAAGGTAGCTTTTTGTGTTGTCCATTAACAAAATACATTGTCCTTTTTCTGAAAATCCTACCTAACATTTTATCTTCTCTTTTTTTTTTAAAAATTAGATTGAATAACTGCCCATTTCCTTTTTTTTTTTCTTTCAACTTGATTAAAAGGTTCCCAGGGACAGAATTATTCTTTTCTAGACTTATATAAAAGTAGAACTACATATAGAACTCTTTATGTAGTCAGCATTTCTTAGTTGCAAATGTGTAATTGCCTAAAATCTCGAAGGAATTGACTTTTATAAAGGCATATTATGTTGAGTTGTTCACTTCTTTACTTTTCGAGGGGTAAACTATTACTGTCATTTTAGGAATCTTTACCAGTGTCACCTGTACTTTAGAAACAAGATAAAATACTAAAAAGATGGCAAGATATCAAGCTATGGCCATGCTCTAGACAAGTAATAGAAAAACGAATTAACTGTGGTGTCAATGAAAGTGTTGAGGACATTACCCTTGTAAGAGGCATCAGTGAGGCATTGATCTGGAACTCAATTCATGCTTGCAATCAAAAGAATATAGTAAAAGATTTGTGATAATTATATATGTATAGTTCTGACCCTTAGAAGAAAAATACAAAATAGTGTGAAATATAATTTATATAATAAGTAACTTTTCATATCTCCTAAAATGATAATCTTTTTATGATTATCAATAATTCTATAGATTCTTGGGAGGAGCATGGTATTTTAAGTGAAGATATTTTTCTTCACATCTCTGAAATGTTAATTTGCAACTCTCACATCTCAGCTGTATATCCTTCAAGTGACCAAATTGTATCCAGTTTCATATAAGGCCTGTATAGTTGCCAGTAAATTTTTAAGCCAGTTCTTTGTTTTGCCTTTTATATAAGTATGGTAAATCCTCAGTTTTTACTTTTTTGTAGGGTGAATAAAACAGTGCAGATTTACTAATGTATTTCCTATAAGAAGTATAATTAGCAGTTTTTAAGCTTTAAGATTTCCATTAGTAGGGATTAAACACTGATTTTTGTTTCTGAGTTTTCAGTACTAGTAAGTTAGACTGAATCATGATTCTACTTGAATATTCTGTGGCTCATCTCTGGCATTAAGTATAAGATAGGCTTTGAAGAGAAGTTTAATTTTTCTGTAATATTAAATTGATTTTTCTTAATTGTATCTTAATTAACCCCTAAATTTAATAGTCCAAAAATTCCTCCTTTGACTTCTTGCTCACAGTTGTAGGTAATTATTTTAATCCAACTACTAGTTTGTGATGAAGTGCTCCCTACTGTATGCTTGCCTTGCTTTCACCTAGAACCTAGGGCCATTACTTTCTGTAACCATTTCAGTGAGCTGCCATAGTTTTCAGTCTGTACCGTCACCTGATCCAAGCATGCGCCAAAGTTTCCACTGTTTCTGGCTCCTGTCTGCTGAATCTGCTTTGCAAAACCCTTCGTTCTTTGAGCTTTTGCTTTAGCCAAAAACCAAATTTAAGAAATTCTTTGGAGTGTGGACATAACACCATTTGCTTCCTTAGCCCTCCTGTTATGTAACTCTTTAGCTTTTATTAAACATGTAAATACTTTATTAACTACAGCAGTGGCATCCCCATGTGCAATTGTGTGGCTCATGTGTCAAAATAAAGGCTGCTTGTGAACTTGTCAGAAGAGTATGAATGCTCTACTTGCGCTGCATTCAGCTTTTTGTTGTTCTTTTTGTTTGTTTTTTTAAATCAGCCACTTATTCTTTCATAGTGTTTGGTTTAATTATCTGATTATTTTATGTGTTATACCAAGGTAAGTTTGATGTAGATAAACTTTGTATTCTATGTGGTTACATGTATCTCATAGTAATTATTATTACATACTTTGCCATTTAGGCATGCTACCTTTCTAAATAAATAGAAATAGATCTCGAACTTAAAATAAGTAGCTTCTTCCAAATTTTTCATTAATTAAAAAAAATATAATACTGTTGATTACATCCTGTAAAATTTTTAAAGCAGAAAAACTGCCATGTATTACCATGTAGCAAGACGTAGGCAAACCTAATGTGAGAAAATCTATTTTTATAAAAACGTGGTATATGATTATTTGATTTAGTAAATATTGTAAACTTCCAGAATGATTTGAAAAGTAAATTGCAGGTTTTACTATTATGTTTTAGAAAGTCGACTTTTCATTTTACCTAGTTTTTCAGGAAAATATTTTTTTTCTAAGCTGAGATATAGTTCTCTTATTTTTGCTATCTTTTTAGAAAATCATTAGTAATTTGATAGATGGAGCAACTAGTTGAATAATAGTTTGTCTTATGATATAAAATTTCCCTGTTAGGAAAAGATGATGTTAATAGCTGTCCAAATTAATCTGGAAACTTGTATGTCCTAAAAAGAGAGAATGGATATGAAAGTGTTTTTGTGCTCTTAATGTCTACATTTCAGCTAGAAATATGAAGAAATTCTTTAACATAGTAGCATATGTGCAAAATAGGGCCTCCTAATTGTCTCACCCATTTCTGAATTCATAATATTGATTGCTAACACCATATTGTAGTATTTTCTATTTCTTTTCCTTCTTTATCTCGTATTTTGATCTTTTCCTCAGTTTCCTGGAGTTTTGTGTTTGTTTCTTCTCTTCTGAAAGAAAGTTTTAGGGTAGCTCGGTCTTGGATCTAAGACTTTAACGCAAGAACTGGCTGGCATCATTTGTAGTTCTGGTTTTTATCTCCTCACTTCTTTTTGCTGATCTCCCTGTGGGGGAAACAAAATTCCACCTTAGGAATGTGAGCTATAACAAGCCTTTTAACCTTTCTTTACTTTGCTGTCTTCAGTATTTCACTAGTGAGTATGATTCTACTTATTCTACTTATTTTTAAAAACGTATTTGAAAACTGCATATGTACAGAAACTAGAAGGCTTTTCGATTGTTGGATTTTTAGTCATAATAGTGCCTTTTTAATGTGAAAGATTTACAGTAAGAGCTTAGCATCTTATTTAGAGTTGATCAGGTTTTTTCTTTTCCAAATTGTTCCCAAATGGAATTGGTCACAAAAAAAGAAACAATTTAGGATATGCTGATTATAGCCTGTTTCCGTTTTTAACATCTTTGCACATGAAATGTTAACTATATATGCAGCTGCTGTTCATCAGTAGTTTGCAGCTAAATGCAAGTAATTAGAAAGTGTATGTGACAGATGATCCATCTATAATGCTCCATTGCAAGCAATGTTGGGCTACTCTATGGTAATAAAATGTGATTCTGTGATTCGAAAGCATTTTCTTAATGACAGAGCTATATATGGAGTTTCAGTGTTCTTTCTGAAATTTGTCCTTATGTACATTAACTAGATTCTTCATACTAATGTTTTTAATGTGTTCGCTTTCTTTATTTTGAATTGGCCAGTCCCTTTATTTCTTGTCACTTTGCTTCAGGACCCACATCTCTTTAGAAGAATGGCTACAGATTGCTTTCTGCTTTTTAATGTTGATAAATCTATGTGTTGCAGAGAACCCAGACTGTATTGCATTATTAAAAATTAAGTACCAGGAAATGAAATCAGAATTTAAAATAAATTTATGGATATGACTCAAGGTGCTCACTCAGTGAGGTGAGATAGGAAGTCCTTTTAGTTTAAGATTAGAGTCTGAAAACTCTGGGTCTACCTTTCAAATTGTATCTCATAAAACAGATCCCTATAGATAGCCCTAAAGCAATAAAGCAAATAGAACTAGAGGATTTATTTTCTAGCACCTGAGTTTAAAATGTTAAACTTCTTGAGAAGTAGCATTAAATGAAAATGTTAATAAGCTTTTTGAGAACTAGCATTTTAAAGATGTGAAGTTTGAAAACCTGTTATAGAATAGTAGTTCTTTGCCTTCCAGGGTATGTGTACTTTAAATATTTCTTGTTCAAATAGACAATGTGCTATTGATAGTGAACTGATTTAAAATTTATTTTTCAGATGAACCAGAAACTCGAGATGCATGGTGGGCAGAAATCAGACAAGAAATAAAATCCCATGCCAAAGCATTAGGCTGTCATGCTGTAGTGGGCTACAGTGAATCAACTAGCATCTGGTAAATGATAATAACAACTTGATTTTCTAGATGCTGTAGTTTACAGATTGTCATATGAAAGGGGAAAAGCTTTAGGCAGATACAGAGAAAAGAAGAAAAGTGGATTGATCCAGTTAGCATGGGCTTTTTTAGAATACATCAGGAGGAGGTTCATATGCTATCTTTACTGCTTAATTTTAATGTGAAACTTCAGGAAAATTGCTCTACTCCTCCAAGCCTCAGTTTATACATTGGCAACAATAACTACCTATCAGTTAAGGTTATTGAGGCATTAAATGAGAATATAATACTGGCACACAGCAAGTATTAACTCCAGGCCTACTTGACTCCAGTTTGTGACTCCACCAGCTCCTTCCTCTGGGATTTTGAAACCCTTAATGTATTGTAAATGGAACCACCGTGTGTCTTTCAAGTTCATTTGTAAACTCTTCTGCCTTTATTAATGAACTATAACATAACTTTTTCCCACCAACAAATCTCTCTAACGCTACCCAGTTAGGAAGGGACTTCCATACTCCGTTCTCAATTTCTTTTTCTCCTGTCTCTTATTTGGACAACCTCTTCCCCATTTAAGTCCGTGCCAATCAGCTGTTCAGGATTTTGCACCTCCAAAACTTTGCTCTTCTTTTTCCTGCCTGTCTCCTCCAGTTAAACAGTTATCTCCCTTCTAACAGCCTGTCATTGTGCTTTCTCATTCTCAAGTCCTCTATCCTCAGTTTCAACCTTATTTTGACTTCATTATCACATGAAATTGTTGGTCTTTAAAAATTTGAAACCATAAAATTTCACTCTTGGATCACAACCTGATGTTTTCCTACCCATTCCATTTGCTTATTTATTTCTGGTTTATTTTGGCCCTTCTCTTAATCAAGAGTTTCCCAGTTCCTTACTTAGGTTCTGATTTTATGCTGTCTGCCACCCTTGAACCCTACTTTCCACTCCTTCAGAAGTTGGTAATAGATGTCATCTAGACACTGTTTGACCTTAGGCTGTCTAATTTTTCCACCTTCTGTTGGGTAATTCTTAACTGCCAGCTCTTACATGGATAACTTTCTTGCGGTGGTGCTGATCATTTTTGTTGGAGAAAAAATGATTAGACTGTAATAAATGAGGATGTTACAGAGCCATGCTGTTTCATTCTCTAAGGATCCTTTTTTTTTCTTTGCAGACCATATATTATACTCTTTTTAAAAAAAACTTTATTGATGTATAATAAGCATATAATCTCACATGTTTAAAGTGCATTACTTTGAAAAGTTCTCACATAACTTTTATGTGAAACCATAAAAGTCATGAAACGATTATTATCATGAAACCATTAGCATCAGTCATGAAACCATGGAACCATTACTGTCGAGACAGTTGACACATATATCACCCCCAAAGCTTCTCTATGTTCCTTTGTACTCTTTCCCTTCAGTCCCTTCTCATCCCACCCCTGTCATAGGATATACTACTGATCTGCTTTCTATCACTGGAATAAGTTTTCACTTTCACAGAATTCTATGTAAATAGAATCTTCACATTATGCACTCCTTTTTGTTTAATTAATTTCACTCAGCATATTTAAGTTGAGATTAAATTGAGTGTCATCCCTGTAACAGTTAGCAACAACCTGTACCTTTTCATTGCTGACTAGTACTCCTTTGTATATATTATACTCTTGAACTGCTCTGTTCTCATAGTAGCTGTTCTACTTTTGTTAACCTACTAACCTTGTTAGGCTTATCCTACCTTTCCCCAGTAGATAGTCTTGCTCTATTTGTGGATTTATTTTCATATACTTTCAGCTCTTAGGGGTATAGTTTTAGAAGACATAATTCTTACCATCAGATTCACATTCTCCTGGAGAATTATGACAAGCATAATACATTTTATGGTAGAGATATCCCAGGATATTTAGGATCCTAGAGGGCTATAGGTTAGGAGGATTGGAAGAAAGTTTTAATGAAGTAACTGAAGCTTGAACTGTGTCTTGAGAGATGAGTTATATCAATGAAGAGAAAAGGTATAGGGAGAGTTTTCAGGGTGAAAAGAGTAGCATGTGGAGAAGGCCAGAGGTGTGGATTCAGTTGCTGGAGATAAGTCAGAGATGCAAGAGTCTACAGAAATGAGTCCAATTCATTTACTTAGAAGTTTGCATTTACCTGATGTAAGCTTCTGTTTTCCCTGGAGACCTCTGAAAATCTTTGTGTTTAAATCCTGTCTCTGCTAGTTTTTTCTGTTCTAACCCGTCCTACTTACTGTTACTGGATTTAGTTCCCTGCAGTGCACACCTTGAAATGCACACCTGCTCTAGTAGCTCTTTGATTCAGCGCCTTCTGTGGCTTTGTGGTTTTTTAATATTCTCAGTGTGCATTTAACCATTAGAAGCCTGGCCTCTTGCAGATCATTTCTTTTATGGCCTTGCTTCTTGTCCATTTACTTTGTTTCAAGTGTTTTGTCCCTAGGTTGCTACTTTTCCCGTTAGCTTTGAGTGATCTCCTTCATAAATTCAGTAATTATGTTGATTGTTTTTTGGCTTTCAAGTTGGATAATATGTAATAAAGAGTTTCAGATAATTCTTTGGAAAGTCGGTTTTTATCATATATATAATATGTAGCTTAAGCTCTGTCTAGTATACTTTGTATGTTTGTGTCAGTTGTCTTTTTATTATTAAGTTTAAATTAAGCTAAAGCAATATAGATATTTACATAGTTGTGCTTTTAGAATAATTTTAATAAAATTCAATATTCATTTAAAGAGTATTTTATTACAGTTTCATGGGCTATTGCTGGATTCAGCAATATAGTTTGTTACTACCATTATTTTGAAACATTCCAGTCTTTATAAGCTTTGCCATATTTTAAAGGAATTGTCACTAATACTATTATCTTTTACAATTTTTAAGTGACAAAGAATACTCTTTGTCTTCATTTTAAAATGTTACTTCTGTTTTCTATCCTAGATTTAGGAGGTAATCCTGTGATAATAATACTTAGTAAAGTCTATCTTAAATTTAAATTGTCACCTTGGTAATGACTTTGATATTTAACATTTTCCAAAGTTAGACTGCCTGAAAATATTAACTTGGTTATTTTTTTTTCTTTTGTAGTGAAGAGGTCTGTATTTTATCTGCATCCGGCACGGCAGCTGTACTGAACCCTAGATTTTTGCAGGATGGCACCGTGGAGGGCTGTTTGGAACAGAGGTTGTCACGACAGCATGGCTTATTTTCCTTAAGGGTAGAGAAGGGAGAGTTTGACTTTCTTCTTCTCAGAGCTGGGATAATCCTTCTCTATGAGGGCGGGTTACACGGGTGCGGTGTAGAAATCAGGACCAGGCACTTGACTGATTTTTACCTAATCCATAGCAACACCATAGCAACAAAGAAGTATTGGGTTCTGCGCTGCATGACGCACGTTGTTATTTTTAATCTCAGTAAATGGCACATATGATTACCAATTGAAGAATTTCAGGTATACATTTTTGTGTTTGCTACAATGTAGAAATAATTTCTTTTGAGTTTTCTCTTCCTTTCTTTTCCTTTTGTCTTACCTCCAAAATAGGAAAAGGTCATGAAACAATTTCCATAAAGAAAATTCCTAATTTACAAAACAGACACTGTATTGTATGAAAATTATATATAAAAGCTTCAATTATGTATAAAAACCTTGTGAAATATGACTTTAAGATATGTGAAAGAGAAAGTAAAAGTGAAAGCCTTAGGTAAAACAAGACTGCTTATTGGTTTATTTGATTATTGGTTCCTTTAATCTGTTAGTGTCCATAAATAAAAAGATGAGGTTATCAACTATATATACAGAAAGCTGTAAGTATGATACCAAAGCTTGCCTGCATAATATAAATCTTAAATACTTCTTACCTAACGCTATGCATATTTTTCCCCAGTATTAATGTATAGTATATATTGAAGAAAGCCAAAAAAAAAAAAACACAAAAATATATGTTATCAGATTTAGTATAAATTTGCAAGTCTCTGTAGCCAAGAAAGATATGTTATGAAGACCTTGATCAGTTTCTTCTTTTGTCAGTATTAAACATGGATTTTGACCATAAAATGTTTCAGAGCATTAAAAGTCATGGTAAATAATAGGAAAGTGAAGGTTGGACATTTTGAAGTATACTAAACAATTGGAATATTCTGTTGAGAAAACTGACTTTGCCAGTGAGTTGTCCCAGTGCTGCCGTATAGTTCTTGCTTATGTCAGTAGCTTCCATTCTTTAGTAGGTAGAAGCCTAATTTAATGAACAGCTTTTCTTATACAATTTGGTTGTTTCCGTATTATGGCTTGGATGGACACATGAAATTATTAGCGCTTACTAAAGAAAATTTTGCATTTCTTTTCCATGGGGATGGTCTTGATCCCTGTCTCCTGTACAATGTCATGAACCTCATTCCATAGTTCATCAGGCACTCTCTATCTATCAGATCTAGTCCCTTAAACCTATTTCTCACTTCCACTGTATAATCATAAGGGATTTGATTTAGGTCATACCTGAATGGTCCAGCGGTTTTCCCTACTTTCTTCAATTTAAGTCTGAATTTGGCAATAAGGAGTTCATGATATGAGTCACAGTCAGCTCCCGGTGAAAAAGTTGGCTTAAAGCTCAACATTCAGGAAATGAAGATCATGGGATCTGGTCCCGTCACTTCTATGGGAAGTAGATGGGGAAACAGTAGAAACAGTGTCAGACTTTATTTTTGGGGGCTCCAAAATGACTGCAGATCGTGACTGCAGCCATGAAATTAAAATACCTTACTCCTTGGAAGAAAAGTTATGACCAACCTAGACAGCATATTCAAAAGCAGAGACATTACTTTGCTGACTAAGGTCCGTCTAGTCAAGGCTATGGTTTTTCCTGTGGTCATGTATGGATGTGAGAGTTGAACTGTGAAGAAGGCTGAGCGCCAAAGAATTGATGCTTTTGAACTGTGGTGTTGGAGAAGACTCTTGAGAGTCCTTGGACTGCAAGGAGATCAACCCTGGGATTTCTTTGGAAGGAATGATGCTAAAGCTGAAGCTCCAGTACTTTGGCCACCTCATGTGAAGAGTTGACTCATTGGAAAAGACTTTGATGCTGGGAGGGATTGGGGGCAGGAGGAGAAGGGGATAACCGAGGATGAGATGGCTGGATGGCATCACCGACCCGATGGACGTGAGTCTGAGTGAACTCTGGGAGATGGTGATGGACGGGAAGGCCTGGTGGGCTGCGATTCATGGGGTTGCAAAGAGTCAGACACGACTGAGCGACTGAACTGAACTGAACTGAAAGAAAATTTGAAAAAATGTAGGAGAGTAGAAGGAAGAAAAAAATTCCCTAGGATGTCAGTATTTAGAGATTATCCATTTTGTACATTTCATGTTTCAAATGTTTTCATACTTTCTTTGCATTTCTTCTTCTTGGGATGGTTTTGATCACCGCCTCCTGCACAGTATTATGAACTTTCAGCCATAGTTCTTCAAGCACTCTATCAGATCTAATTCCTTAACTCTGTTTGTCACTTCCACTGCATAATCGTAAGGGGTTTGATTTAATCATATGTAAATGGTCTAGTGGTTTTCCCTACTTTCTTCAATTTAAGTCTGAATTTTGCAATAAGAAGTTCAAGAGCAGTCAGCTCCTGCTCTTGTTTTTGCTGACTGTATAGAGCTTTTCTACCTTCAGCTGCAAAAATCTGATTTTGGTGCTGACCATCTGATGATGTTCACGAGTAGAGCAGTCTTCTGTGTTGTTGGAAGATGGTGTTTGCCGTGACCAATGCGTTCTCTTGGCAAAACTCTTTCAGCCTTTGCCCTGCTTCATTTTGTACTTTTAAGGGCAAACTTGCCTCTTACTACAGGTATTTCATGACTTCTACTTTTGCATTCCAGTCCCCTATGATGAAAAGGACATCTTTTTTTGGTGTTAGTTCTAGAAGGTCTTGTAGGTCTTCACAGAACTGTTCAGCTGCTTTAGCATAAGTGGTTGGGGCCTAGATTTGGTTACTGTGCTATTCAATGGTTTGTCTTGGAAATAAACAGAGATCATTCTGTCATTTGTGATATTGTACCCAAGTACTGCATTTCAGACTCTTTTGTTGTCATGAGGGCTACTCCATTTCTTATAAGGGATTCTTGCCCACTAGTAGCTATAATAGATATAATGTAGATACAATAGATAAAAAATAGTAGATACAATGGTCATCTGAATTAAATTCACCCATTCCAGTTCATTTTAGTTCACTGATTCCTGAAATGTCAATGTTCACTCTTGCCATCTCTTGTTTGAACACTTCCAATTAACCTTGATTCATGGACCTAACATTCCAGGTTATGAATGTTTTCTATTCAATATTGTACTTTACAGCATCAGACTATACATCCATCACCAGTCACAAAATGCAAAAAGGCAACATGGTTGTCTGAGGAAGCCTTACAAATAGCTAAACAAAGAAGAGAAGTGAAAGGCAAAGGAGAAAAGGAAAGATGTATCCATCTGAATGCAGAAGTCCAAAAAATAGCAAGGAGGGATAAGAAAGCCTTCCTCAGCAATCAGTGCAAAGAAATAGAGGAAAACAATAGAATAGGAAAGACTAGAGATCTCTTTAAGAAAATTAGAGACACCAAGGGAAGATTTCATGTGCAAAGATGGGCACAATAATGGACAGAAATGGTATGGACCTAACAGAAGCAGAAGATATTAAGAAGAGGTGGCAAGAATACACAGAAGAACTATACAAAAAAAGATCTTAATCACCCAGATAACCACAATGGTGTGATCACTCACATAGAGCCAGACATCCTGGAATGTGAAGTCAAGTGGGCCTTAGGAAGCATCACTATGAACAAAGCTAGTGGAGATGATGAAATTCCAGTTGAGCTGTTTCAAATTCTGAAAGATGATGCTGTGAAAGTGCTGCACTCCATATGCCAGCAAATCTGGAAAACTCAGCAGTGGCCACAGGACTGTAAAAGGTCAGTTTTCATTCCAATCCCAAAGAAAGGCAATGCCAAAGAATGCTCAACTACCGCACAATTGCACTCATCTCACACACTAGTGAAGTAATGCTGAAAATTCTCCAAGCTAGGTTTCAACATTACATGAACCATGAACTTCCAGATGTTCAAGCTGAATTTAGAAAAGGCGGAGACCAAATTGCCAGCATCCACTGGATCATAGAAAAAGCAAGAGAATTCCAGAAAAAATCTGTTTCATTGACTACGCCAAAGCCTTTGACTGTGTAGATCACAAAAAATTGTGGAAAATTCTTAAAGAGATGGAAATACCAGACAACCTTACCTGCCTCCTGAGAAATTTGTATGTAGGTCAGGAAGCAACAGTTAGAACTGTACATGGAACCAGCAACAGTTCAGTCGCTCAGTAGTGTCCGACTCTTTGCGACCCCATGAATCGCAGCACGCCAGGCCTTTCTGTCCATCACCAACTCCCGGAGTTCACCCAATCTCATGTCCATCGAGCCAGTGATGCCATCCAGCCATCTCATCCTCAGTTGTCCCCTTCTCCTCCTGCCCCCAATCCCTCCCAGCATCAGAGTCCTTTCCAGTGAGTCAACTCTTCGCATGAGGTGGCCAAAGTACTGGAGTTTCAGCTTTAGCATCATTCCTTCCAAAGAATTCCCAGGGCCGATCTCCTTCAGAATGGACTGGTTGGATCTCCTTGCAGTCCAAGGGATTCTCAAGAGTCTTCTCCAACACCACAGTTCAAAAGCATCAATTCTTTGGCGCTCAGCTTTCTTCACAGTCCACCTCTCCCAGCCATACATGACCACAGGAAAAACCATAGCCTTGACTAGATGGACCTTAGTCAGTAAAGCAATGTCTCTGCTTTTGAATATGCTGTCTAGGTTAGTCATAACTTTTCTTCCAAGGAGTAAGCGTCTTTTAATTTCATGGCTGTAATCAACCATCTGCAGTGATTTTGGATTGGTTCCAAATAGGGAAACTATCTATTATTACCCTGCTTATTTAACTTTTATGCAGAGTACATCATGCAAAATGCCAGACTGGGTTAAGCACAAGCTGAAATAAGATTGACAGGAGAAATATCAGTAACTTCAGATACGCAGATGATACCACCATTATGGCAGAAAGTAAAGAGGAACTGAAGAGCCTCTTGATGAAGTGAAAGAGGAGAGTGAAAAACTGGCTTAAAACTCAGCATTCAGAAAACTAAGATCATGGCATCTGGTCCCATCACTTCATGGCAAATAGACGGGAAAACAGTGGAAACCGTGACAGACTTTATTTTCTTGGGCCTCAAAATCATTGCAGATAGTGACTGCAGCCATGAAATTAAAAAACGCTTGCTCCTTGGAAGAAAAGCTATGACCACCCTAGACAACATAGTAAAAAGCTGAGACATTACTTTGCTGACTAAAGTCCATCTAGTCAAAAGCATGGTTTTCCAGTAGTAATGTATAGATGTGAGAGGTGGACCATAAAGGAAGCTGAATGCCAAAGAATTGATGCTTTTAAACTGTGCTGTTGGAGAAGACTCTTGATATTTCCTTGTACAGTAAGGAGATCAAACCAGACAATCCTAAAGGAAATCAAACCTGAATATTCATTGGAAGGACTGGTGCGAAAGCTGAAGCTCCAATAACTGACTCATTGGAAAAGACCCTGATGCTAGGAAAGATTGAAGGCGGGAGGAGAAGGGAACGACAGGATGAGATGGTTGGATGGCATCACCAACTTGATGGACAGGAGTGTGAGCAAGTTCTGGCAGTTGGTGATGGACGGGAAGCCTCATGTCATACAGTCCATGGGGTCGCAAAGAGACACAACTGAGTGACTAAACTGAAGTGAACATTTTAGCACTTTTATTCTTTATGTTTTATGATGTTACACCACCTGTGTTCAAATTTCTGGGAGTTATTTGGTTAAAAATTGTCCCAATTTTCAGCTTTCTTTGTCCCCCTTGTACCACATGGGCTTTGGATTCAAACAAACTGACGTTAAAATCTGATGTCTGCTACTTAGTACTTTTTGTGACTGAGCAAATTACTTAGCATCTCAGCTTGGTTTCAGGCCAAGTGAAACTAGGTTTGTTTCCCTGTGCTTGGCATTATATTGAAGGGGGTGTTCATGTAGCTATAGTTTTCTTACTTAATCTTTAAAAAAAAATAGAACCTTTCTGAGTAGGTACTGTTGTTCCAGTTTTATAGAGGAGACTCTCAGGTTAAATGACTTGCTCAGGCTCACAGCTTTGCTTATATCTGTTTCACCTGTTTCTTCTAATAAGCCAGAATGCCATCCCAACAGTAAAAGAAAAATATCTGGGAGAAACTTAATTTAGAGGCTTACTGAGAAAATTCTGTGAAATAATGTATACAAAGAATCTATGCAAAGCCTGATTCCTGGGAAATATAGTAACTTGTAAACTTTTAGATGAAACAGAATTGAGAACCCACATCTTTTCAGAGCCATGGATGTGACTGTGTGAAATCCTGCTGTTCCATGGAGTTTCTCTCTTCCCTTCCTATTCTCCTGATTTCTTCAGATTTAATGACTGAAAAAAGACTTAATCATTCTAAAGTGATTTCATAAGCAGCCTATTACAGTAGACATTTTACAGTGAATGAGAAGGTTGTGGGTTGTTCGTTTGTGGTTCATGTATGATGGATGTTCATTTCTGAAACACAGGTGTTTTGGTTTCTCTGAAAGGCTACAACAGACATTAGAAATTAGAAACTTTAGAGTGTGCCTAGCTTTGACATTTTTTTCCCTCTTAAATACATTTTTTCTAACTGTAGATTTTTTTCAAATTGGTTAAGTTTTTCCTCTTAGGAATTATTTTCTGATTTTATGTTTATTATCTTTTCAGATAATAAAAGCATATCACTCTTATTATCTAGCCATTTAAAAAAATATTTAATATTTAATTGATTGATGATTGGTTTGCAATATTGGTTTGATTTCTGTCATACATCAACCGTTCATTTTTATGTTGTATCCTAAAGGAGAAACCATTGGAATAATAGTGGTTTTTGTCAGGTCATCAAACATAAGAATTGAGGGAAGGGATATATGTATACCAATGGCTGATTCATGTTGAGGTTTGACAGAAACAACAAAATTCTATAAAGCAATTATCCTTCCATTAAAAAATAAAAAAACATAATTGATAGAAAATGCCTCTCTACTTGTATAAGCCTCTTCCATAACAGAGTATGTGGTTCTGATTTCCTGTTTATTTCTTATCAATCATAGTGGTACCTATTATGGTCAAAGTTATGATATAGTTTGTACACAAGTACTGGATAGATAATATTTGTTTTGGGAAAAATGCATAGAATTTTCAAGAATGCCTTTTTCCCCCTTTATGTATCCATATAGGCTAGAAGAAAATTTGCCTGCAGGCTGTGGATTTTGCCATATACCATATGATGAACTGAATATGCCATTTCCAGCTCATCTCACATACTGCAATAACTGCAGGAAACAAAAAGTTCCTGATGTTCTCTTCACAACCATAGACCTCCCAGTGGATGCAACAGTTATTGGAAAAGGTTGTCTCATTCAAGCAAGGTATGTATGTGAAGACAGTACTTGGGGTCCTTGAAGGAATACAGAGTATGAAGTCAAATAGACATATATGATCCATATGATTTTACTGTATGGAAAATTGGAAGGAAAAATAATCCTCTTTATGAGACTCAGATAAACTTGTATGCAAAAGCAGTCTTAAACATTGAAATTAGGTACAAATGTTTATTATGAAGATTATTAACTAACCTGTCACAGGTGAGGGATGTGACTCAGTATGCTTTAATGACGTTAAATATCATACATTTTGGAAGTTGACTTTTTGTTCTTTTTAAGAATGGTGCTGTGTGGTTTTTTGTTTTGTTTTGTTTTTTAAACAATTTCAGTTAGCTGTTAAGAGTTCTCTTTAAAGTATGCTGGAATAGGAAATTGGAAGGCACACAGGAAACAGCTGCAGCTATCTAGGTCACTAACAACTGCCAGGCTACCAAATCCATGGAGCATTTCTGTCCTCATTTTACTTAAGGTCTCAGCAGTAATCACACAGCTGATCATTTTCTCCTTGAAATTCATGACTTCACAATGCCACACGTCCTCTTTTTTCTACCTTTATATGTAGTCTTCATTCCTCCTCATTTCTTGTTCCTTGAGAGCCATGAGTTCAGACCCTCTTCTCAACACTCTCTCGCTAGCTGAAGTCATCAACTCCTATATGTATTGTCTGTAACTCTAGGACTCCTGAATTTATAGCTCTAGTTCAGAACTTTCTTCTGAGCTTCAGACCCATATATTTTGCTGTCTACTTTACACCCCACTTTCATAAGCATCTAATACTTGTTACATATTGAACTGCTGATTTTATCCATTTCTTTCATATTGGTCTTTCCTGTTTTCATAAGTGATACTTGCTCTATTCAGTTCTTCATTGCAAATATGGTATTCTTAGACTTTGTTTTCTTTCCTAACCTCCCCACATCATAGTTATTTCAAAAGCATGTTACATTTTCTTCTAAAACATATTTCTAATCTATTTCCTTTTTGCTTTCATTCCCTCTTGCATCTTAGACCTTCCGTTTAGAATTGTTTTTCTTTCACCTGAGTTATCTCCTTGAGTATTTTTTTGATCTATTGATGGTGAACTATTTTTATGTGTCTGAAAATAAGCCTACTTTATCTTTAAACAGTATCTTTGGCTAGCACATTTCTTTAAGCATATTGAAGATACTCTTCCACTGCCTTCTGGCCTTCATTGCAACTGTTGACAAATAACCTATTAGACTAACTGTTCTTTTGAAGTTTGTCTATTTTTTTTCCCTCAGGCTGTGTGCAAACTATTTTATTTGTCTTCAGTTTTCTTCAGTTTCCCTGTAGAGTGTTAGGTATGGAGTTTTCTTCATCCTAATTGTTATACCTTGGACATCTTGAATTTATAGAATGGTATCTTTCATGTGTTTTAAAAAATTATAGGTTAGTTCTGTGGTTCATCTGTTCTCTTGCCTTGATATTCCAGTTAAAGTATGTGAGACTTTTTCTGACCGCTTCTTCTATGTCTATTACTTTCTTATCTATATTTTTAATCTTTTTATTTCTTTATGTTACATTTTGGATATTATCTTTAAGTTCTTTGTTTTGTCTTCAGCTGTCTTTAATATGCTGTTATGCCTAATAATTGGGTTTAAGATTTTTGATTTTTGATTTCCAGAAGTTGTATTTTATTCTTTTTCAAATCTGATACCACTTACTATGCTGCTAAGGCGCTTCAGTGGTGTCTGACTGTGTGTGACCCCATAGACGGCAGCCCACCAGGCTCCCCCGTCCCTGGGATTTTCCAGCCAAGAACACTGGAGTGGGTTGCCATTCCCTTCTCCAGTGCATGAAAGTGAAAAGTGAAAGTGAAGTTGCTCAGTCATGTCCGACTCTGTGCGACCCCATGGACTGCAGCCTACCAGGCTCCTCCATCCATGGGATTTTCCAGTCAAGAGTACTGGAGTGGGGTGCCATTGCCTTCTCCAACCACTTACTATAGTCTGTGTTTAATTCTGTAACTGATGATTTTAATATCTAAAACATTTTTTTCTGTTGTTTCTGCTGGTTATTGTTCATTGTGTTTTGCTTGTTTTGGGAAATATTGTAAAAAGTCCTATGTGCCCTTCACCTAGCTTCCCTGATTGGTGACATCTTACACAGCTGTAGTAGGGTATCAGCTAGGATATTGACACTGTTACAATGGTTTTAACTATGCTCCCAACCTGAATCAGTTTCACATTTTTAATACTTTCATTCATTGAAGTATTTGTGTGTATGTGTATGTATATGTCTATGCAGTTTTATCTAACAAATAGATTATGTAAACCACCATCATAGTCAAGATACACAGCTGTTCCCCACCACAAAAGAACTTCCTTATGCTACCCACTTATATTTATACCCTGTATTGCCCCTTGCCCTGGTCCTGTGATGCTTTTAGGAAGATTTTTTAAAGTACAGAGTTTTTCCAGGTTTTTGTTTTTGTTTTTTTCTTGTTTTAGGTAATCTTCTTCAACAGTTCTCAGAGTATGGCCCTTAGACCAGTAGCATCACCATACTGGGGGAATGTATAGAAATGCAAACTGAGGCTCTGTGCCAGAGCTGTTGACTCGGAAACCCTAGGAGAGAGCCCAGCGAATGTTTTTTAACAAGCCCTCCGGGTGGTTCTCATCCAAGCCTGCATTTGAAAACTACTGGCCTGAGCAGCCTGGCTTACCAGTTTGGGGATCTTCTTTTCATCTTTTCAGTCAACTTTTTAGTCCAAGCTTTTGTTGTCTGTCACCTAAGTAGCTCTTGTTCACCATTCCCACATCAGATCTCTTTATACCATTCTCTATGTAGCAGTATAAATGATGTCCTAAAATATACATTAGATCATGTTACTTCTTAAAATCTATCTGGCGTTCCCATTGCTGGTAGAATAAAATCAAACTCCTCACCATGACCAATCCTGATGTATTCATGCCCACGCTTAACTGCATCCTCCTCTGTGCTGCCCTCACCCCTGCTGACTTCACTGGAGCTACAATGGTCTTCTTTTGGTTCTTGTGATATGCCAACTTCATTCCATCATTGTCTTTCTCCAGCAGTCCCAATTCCATCTTGTTTTTAAGATCCTGGCTCAGGTGTTGCCTCTGCTCTGAGGCCTTCTGTCCAGTTATCCTTTCTTCACCTGGTTCATTTTCTGCACACACCTGATTCTTAAGCATTGTCTGCAGTTGCTTTGTTTCTTTGCCTTTTTTTATTACTTCTCCCCTGGAATACGGTCAGGAGCAGCGTCTCTGTGTTTTATTCATTGCTCACTACCTAGAACAGTGTGCCTGGCACATGGTAGATACTCAAGTTTTATACTCTTTTAATGAGTAAATTAACTTTTTTTTCTCTATTGTCCACCCATTATATGATCATGTGGAGTTATGAAACCTAAGATTTAAAACTATATTCTCTGATGATTTTGATTACTATTTGTTTCATTTCTAGAGATTTTGAGATTTTTTTTTTCCTTTTGTTTATCAAAATGGGACTTTTAGCAAAAATGTGTACGATGAAAAAATGGCAGAAAGGATTATTGATAAAACATAATAAGCCCATCTGAAGCAAGTAAATGTTTTTCATCAAGCACATTTTTAGGAAGTTTTAAAAATGGATATTGTTTAAGATGGTATCAGGAACACTGTCCACTGACTACATTATTTTCCTTAATAGGTTGTGTCGCTTAAAAAAGAAGGCACAGGCAGAAGCAAATGCCACAGCTATCAGTAATCTCTTGCCATTTATGGAATATGAAGTGCATACTCAGCTAATGAATAAACTAAAACTCAAAGCAATGAATGCTTTATTTGGACTGAGAATTCAGATCACAGTGGGTGAAAATATGTTGATGGGCTTAGCAGTAAGTTTCCAGATGTTTTGTTTTTGTTTTGTGATTCATGTAGTTGTAGATTCTGTTTTATGTGATTCAAAGAGCCTTTTAAGAAGACTTAGCTAAAAAAATGGGCATTAAGACTTCTAAAGGCTAGGGACATTATAAGAAGAAAAGAAATCCAGTGTTAGACTTTCAGGTGCTTTTATATTTCTTTATGAAATTATTATTTGAAATTAAATTAATAAACTATTATATAAATTTATATTTATGTTATTATTCTATTTTTGTATTCAGATTATAATTCTTATAGTCATATTTCTAAGAATTACCATGTAGACCTTATTTTGTAAGTTGGCCACCATTCTCTGGACTTGATTATTGTTTATAGATTGCTAGCATAGGGTTTTTCCTTCTCAGCATTGTTAACATTCCTGCCTCAAATACTGCCTTTTCTGATTTTTACTGATCTTTTCTTGATCACTAGGGACACTCATTGTAACTGTTGGAGACTTTTTTAGTCTGTACACTTGAATCTCAAGGTCCCAAGAATAGCTTTCACAATAGGTAATCTCTGATGAGTGTCTCCTGGGTATGTGGCACTGCACTGCTCTGGAAGGAATGGACATTATCTTAACTTTACAAGAGAAGACAGATGCCATAATAGACTGAGACTTGTCCAAAGTGATATGGTTGCACATACCAGAACTCAGTTTCAAATGCAGGCCTGTCTAGTTCCAGAGTTTGTGTTCTCAGCCTTGCTGGGTTGTTGCCTCATTAGTGCATACAGTTAAGATGGTGTTAGAGATGGTGCTGTAAGGCGTCATATGGTGCAGAGGGCATTCTAAATTTGAGCATCAGAGACTGGGTTGTGGGTCCAGTCATGGACATGCGAACAAACCAGGAGAAAGAGCTTCTGGGAACCAGACTTCATAGAGCACCACATGCTTTCCAGGATGGCCTTTAACAAAATTGGCAGTTGCTAAAAAATTTCAGTAACAACAACAACTCTTACAATTTATGCAACTTTAACCAGAGTTAAAAGAATTGTCTTCTCCATTCTACTCCTTTGATGTTAACATTTTGCTGTGTGTACTTTTATACATTTTTTTTGCTTTCTTTCCTTACAGAAACATATTTAAACGTAAAGCACATATGTATGTGTGTTTTATCTTGTTGTGTATTTCCCCTAATAGGTTTTCAGTACTAAGGACATGCAGTACTGTTACAAAGTCAGAATTTTATTTAATTAAATATTTAAAATAAATCTGCATCAGGTTTTCTTTCTTGGTGATTGTGAAGTTAGGATGATATAGTGGAAAGTTCTTGGTTTTAAGACTTTCAAACACATTCACGTCTCTTCTCCACATTTATTGATGTGATCTTGAGTAAGCTTCCTATCCTTTCTGAACTTCATTTTCTGTACTTGCTCTGCATAAGTTTCCTTTTTACTCTTGCCACTTTAAAGATAAACTTTACTTATTCATTAAATACTTAGTTATTACAATTTTCAGTCATATTTTGCTGAGCTGTTTTTTTCTGTGCACATTATTTTTTACAGTCATGAGGAAAAGCTTTAAAGTCCAGTTGGGTATGCAGAGCCAAGGAAATTGTCCTTTCACTACTGTGTCTGACCGATCCAAGGTTCTCAATGGAAGTAACCAACCCCTGTGCTACCAGTTATGTTTTTCTGTGTTCTTTTACATATGTCCTGTGCAAACACTGGTGCTAATTATCTTTTCCCTACAGGACAAGGACAATATTTCTGAATATGAATACTGAAGGACTGTTATGACTTAGATAATTTTTTTTCTCATTATTCCCCATTATTTTTACCAGTCAGCCACCGGTGTGTATTTAGCAGCTTTACCAACGCCTGGTGGTATTCAGATTGCTGGAAAGACTCCTAATGATGGCTCATACGAGCAGCACATATCTCATATGCAGAAGAAGATAAATGACACGATTGCCAAGAATAAAGAGTTGTATGAAATCAATCCTCCGGTAAGTGAAATAAATCTCCATTGTGAATACTTAAGTTATTGTTTACATGTTAGTGTATTTCTAGGTTCTTTTAAGGATTTTTTCTACACTGTTTAAATCTGCTGTCCCCATTACTCATTCTTTCTCCTTCCTTTACATCCATGCTCAAATGTCTTATTTTTCAGAGAAGCCAACTCTGAACACCCTATTTAAAAAATGGTGACTCTCCCATCAATTTTTGGTACTTCGCATCTTCCTATAGTGTTTTATTGTTTTCCGTTTCTCTTATTTCTGTGTGTCTTTTGTGTGAAGTATGTTTTTGTGTATTGCTTGATGTTCCTGGGCTTCCTTGATAGCTCAGTTGGTAAAGAATCTGCCTGCAATGCAGGAGACGCCGGTTTAAATCAGGAAGATCTACTGCAAAAGGGCTCGGCTGTCTCCAGTACTCTTGGGCCTCCCTGGTGGCTCAGCTGGTAAAGAAAACGCCTACAATGTGGGAGACCTGGGTTCGATCCCTGGGTTGGGAAGATGCCCTGGAGAAGGGAAAGGCTACCCATTCCAGTATTCTGGCCTAGAGAATTCCGAGGATTGTATAGTAGTTCATGGTGTCACAGAGAGGTGGACACGACTGAGTGACTTTCAATTACTTGCCTTGATGCTCCCCGTAGAATGAAGCTGCGTCAGGGCTGTATTCCTAATGGTTCGACCAGTTCCACCTAATAGTAACCTCCTGATAGATAAGTCTTTGTTGAGTAACCAAGTAAACGGTTTAAATTTTTCATTATTTAGTATAAAGAAAGATTGCTTATCTACGGCAAAAATACTAAAAAATGCAGTCTTTTCTTTCTCATTCTGTAGTCACTGAACAGGCACCCTGTCAGATTTATGTAGGGCAGATTAATGTGGAAAGCAAGTAAGGTATTGGATATGAAGGTGCTGCAGAGTAGCTGAGTTAGGAAATGGTGCGGTGGCAGTCTTATGTAAGGTGCGCACTAGCAGAGAATGTTGAAAACAGTTTGGAAAGACCTTTTTGAAAATAATTTCCTTGCTCTTTTTTTTTTAAGATAGCTCTGTTATACCAACAGCAAGCTTTGTCTTTTACATTTGTGTTCTGTACATTGTATACCTTCCACTTTCTGTTGATATTCTTGTGGCCAGCAGCTATTTAGAACCTCTAGTTAGCTGCAATCTTTGGCTATAAAATAGGTAAAAACTTACAAACCCATATAAGATTGCACCATACATTTACCTTAAAAAGATCATTGTAACTGTCAAAATTTATTTAGCTGAATACGTTGCTTAGCAAATACAAGTATAATATATGTATTATGTGTACAAACATAAACATAGATACGTATGTCATATACCACATTTTACTTTTGGGGCTTTGAAAAATTAACACTGCATAAGATATAAAAGATTAGAATGTTACTTGGGTACATAATCTTTAATTCTTTATGAGTTACTTAGGACTTTCAAATGTCGAGTAGAAAACACTGAGCTGGAGAAGCCGCCAGTTCCCTGGCAGTTGTAGTGTCCTCTCTGTACACTAGATGGCAGTGTCGCCTTGCTGTGTCTGTGATAGTTTCTGAATTATTGTATCAAGGTGGTGGTTTAGTCCCTCAGTTGTGTCTGACTAAAAGAGATAGCCATGTAGTCTATAAGTTTAATTATTCCTAAAGATTATAATTAAATATAGACTATGAATACATTTTACAGATTCCCCCCTCCCTGTAATTTTCTATTAATATGAAAATTTATAACCAAACTGAAGCATACAAATATCAAATCATTGTATTGAACACCTGAAACTGCTATGTTACATGTCAACTGAAGCTCCCTTAAACAGAAAAAGATACGGTATAAAGCAATTATATTCCTTTTAGAGATATCTGAAGAGATTATAGGATCCCCCATTCCAGAACCTAGACAACGCTCAAGACTTCTAAGATCTCAGTCAGAAAGCTCTGATGAAGTTACAGAATTGGACCTTTCACATGGGAAAAAAGATGCCTTTGTTTTGGAGGTATTATTACATTGAAATAATTTCTAAAAGCTTTTGGACGATAAGATATGTATTTTTACAATCAGATCCTAAATTGGTGCGATTTTTAAAATCATTACAACTGTTATAAATGTCAAAAGAATGTTTTCTTACAGAAATTACAACAAATTTGAAGATATCAAGACTTGGTAATATATCTTTTGTTTAATACCAACTGGCTGATAAAATAATGTAGATGGTTTGAGAAGTAATGTTGGGGTTGAAATAAAAATATTAAACTTTTAGAGCTATTTTTGTAAATTTGAATTAATTTAAATAAGGTTCTATTCCTTCGCTTACTATAGTTCTTACCTACTTTATAGGTTATAATGTTACTATAACATTTTTACATGTAAACATAATAATATAAGCACTGTAGTGTTTTCTTACTGAGTTCAGAATATGTAATCGAACTGTCATTGTAAAAATACATTCAGAACTGACTTTCCTGAAGAATAAATGTGACATGAAAGGTTTATGGAACCTCTGCTTTCACAGATCTGCTTCCCAGGCACTCCCCTGTAGAATGCTTAGCTTTAAAAGGGTTGATGATCTTTCTTTGATCCTGAAGGAAAGGAAAATAAATGAGGATACTGAGAAATGTTTCCTGGTAAGGTGACAGATCCAAAATCACTGCAGGTGGTGACTGCAGCCATGAAATTAAAAGACACTTGCTCCTTGGAAGAAAAGTTATGACCAACCTAGATAGCATATTCAAAAGCAGAGACATTACTTTGCCAACAATGGTCCGTCTAGTCAAGGTTATGGTTTTTCCAGTACTCATGTATGGATGTGAGAGTTGGACTGTGAAGAAGGCTGAGCGCCAGAGAATTGATGCCTTTGAACTGTGGTGTTGGAGAAGACCTTGAGAGTCCCTTGGACTGCAAGGAGATCCAACCAATCCATTCTGAAGGAGATCGGCCCTGGGATTTCTTTGGAAGGAATGATGCTAAAGCTGAAGCTCCAGTACTTTGGCCATCTCATGCGAAGAGTAGACTCATTGGAAAAGACTCTGATGCTGGGAGGGATTGGGGGCAGGAGGAGAAGGGGACGACCGAGGATGAGATGGCTGGATGGCATCACCGACTCTATGGACATGAGTTTGAGTGAACTCCGGGAGATGGTGATGGACAGGGAGGCCTGGTGTGCTGTGATTCATGGGGTGGCAAAGAGTTGGACACGACTGAGCGACTGAACTGAACTGAAGGTGACAGTTGAGAGAAAAAATCTGATGTCTGCATCTCAGTAAAGCAGGAAAGTGATAGTAGAATTGTACTGGGTTGGGATTGGAGGCTTGACAAGTCTAGAAAAGTGCCTGTGAATGATTAGGATGTCAGCTGTGAAGGCTTACCTGAGATAAGAGTGTTACCTTGTAGAAAACTCAAACTATATGACTTTGTACGCTTTTCTCATCATTTCTACAGTCAGAGAATGGGAAAAAAAGTGTAGGTCAATGAAAGATTAGGAAGTAACAAGCCCCAGGGTTCTGTTTAGAGCAACAGTGTCCTGTGAAGTGGCATTGGCACCAGCTGGGAGTTTGTAAGAAATTCAGACCCTGGGGCCCTTACTTCAGACCTCGTACAGGAATATCTCAGTGTGGGGCCAGGAATCTGTTTCACAAACCCTCCAGATGATTCTTAGCATTACTTAAACCTCGATCCAGAGCATTTTTGAAACTTCTGATCCTGGGATTCTAGCTAATTGGAGAATGGAAGTGCTTCAAATGTGGACAAGAGAGCAAGGTGTAGACTCAGTAAAAGAAGGGACAGAGAGACACAGGGGTTGTGTTTGGAGAGTGCTTGAGATCTTGGTGTGAAATGTTTTGGGGAATACCGCAGTTGAGGTATGGCCGTGACTGTGGGTAACTGAAGCAAAGTGTTTAAGTGAAGTGATTCTTGACATCTCAAGGGTATGAGATAGGACTTAGACCCCCAAGGTACAGATGAATGTCTGTATATGTCCAGTTGGATATGTTCACTATTTATAATCCACAACAGAATATTGAGATGTAAGAAAAATGTAATTTGTACTTATTCTTTTAAGGTGTACTTTTAAATTTATCCCTGTGTAATTCTGTTTTAAAGTAGTTCCATATTTAGCCAAAAGATTTTTTAAAGTTACACTTTATTAGTTTAAACAGAGGTAGTGATTGTTTATGTTATCTTTATAAATCTTTTGAAACATGCCCTCAAAAAAACTTGAGAAAAGGCTTGATTTTTTTTAACCCAGCATACTTTGTAATGTAAGATATTTCATTTAGAAATGTTTATAATTATTACTGCAGTAAAGTTTATCGATTCTAGAAAAGTTTTTTCAAATTTTATGCTTTAACTTAGGGAAAAATGGCTCTACTTTTCCTTGACGCTTTATGTTTTCTATTTAATAAATAATAAAAATAATCTTAAAAATTTGAAATAACTATATATTTATTATTTATGTGATAGGTTTAATCTTTTCATTTTCAGATTGATGACACAGATGCTATGGAAGATGTACATTCTCTCCTCACTGATGTCCCACCTCCTTCAGGTAAATAGAGAAAAATTACCTGAGAGGAGAGTAGTTTTGCATATCAGTATTCCAGTTCATAATTATTATAGCACTTACTTTAAAGGCTTTATCAGTGTTACATTCTGTCATGTTCTTTGCTGCCCCAAGATTGAAAACACAGTGTTTAAAAATATTTACATTAGAACTTAGGTGAACTGATTTTTAATCCTTTTATGTTTATCATTAACCCTCAAAACCATGCTAATTTATTAAGGTGGTCTGAAGTTTCCCAAAGGTATAGAGTTTTGAAAAAAAGAATGAGTAGATTTTACAGTTAGGACTTCATGTAATAATTGAAATATGTTATCCTTTAACAACAAGAATAAATGAAATAATATCATAAGTTTTAACTGTAATTATTTTGACAGGCTTTTATAGTTGTAATACAGAAATCATGCCTGGTATAAATAATTGGACATCTGAAATACAGGTAAACCTTTTATTCTTAATTTTAAGCAAATATAGCATGTATGATTTTGGCAAGTTTTTTCTTAACATTTGTCTTCTTTTTGCCTCCTTATTGCAATTAAATCTTATCTTTTTAGAAAATAATTATTATAGTAGTAGTATGGTAGTTATTATTTATTTTATTTTCTGTTGCAGTATATAGTTAAAAATAATGAAATGACATGCCATTATATCTTCCCATATTTAGATGTTTACATCAGTAAGAGTAATCCGATTAAGCAGCCTTAACCTGACTAATCAAGCCCTTAATAAGAACTTTAATGATCTCTGTGAAAACTTGCTTAAGGTAGGAACCTTCTGACTAACTATACTTTAGTTAAAATGCCTAAGGATCATGAGATTTAAAAGGAAAAGTGCTTATATTGTCTGGAATACCTTGCACAGTGGTAGGGGCAATTATTTTTATTTATTTGTCAGTCTTAACTTGCCACCAAGGTAAATGCCAAAGTTGTCCTCTCCATCCTAATATGCCACAGTATAAAAGGTATACATTTTGAGTTATTTCATAGCTTTAAACTGCATAAAAATTTGTATTTATAAATTAAAAAAACCCCTCTTTCTTATGTTTTTATGACTTAGAAATATGATGAAATCTTACTATCTGCTTAGATATTAAAACTGTATTCATTTTTTAATGTTTTAAAATCTCCATTTTTTAATTTTTTAATTAATTTATTTTAATTGGAAGATAATTACTTTACAATATCGTGATAGTTTTTGTTTTATATCAGCATGAATCAGCCATGGGTTATACATGTGTCCCCCTCCCCAACTGTATTCTTGATGAAAGAATAGACAAAACCAGAAATGTTTTAATCTTTTGAATTTTATTTACCACAGTAAAATATGCATTAAAAATCATTTCTTATGGATTTTTAAATTAAAAGAAGTGATATTACTAATATTTTCTTTGTGTAGAGCCTGTATTTTAAACTCCGGTCTATGATCCCCTGCTGCCTCTGCCATGTCAATTTTACAGTCTCTCTCCCTGAAGATGAATTAATTCAGGTAATTAAAGTTTAGTCTATTATTAAAAAAGATTTCTTTGATCTGTTTTAATATTATACATTTGCCATAACTGAGAAGTATGAGCTGCTTTATTTCAGAATATTTTTAAACATGTGAGTATGAGTCAGACCTTGTCTGCCCATTTTACTTTTGTGAACTCAGTTATCTAAAGGTGGAATCACATGTGTGTTCCAGCGTAACATCCACTGGGAGTTCTGCCTCAGTGTGACTTCTGCAGTCTCCATCCTTTAGAGAAGGTTCTTGAGCTTTTTCTGGAATACCTAGGTTTAGGTGTACATGTTGGGCTTAGTTGTAGTCTGAATATCTGAGTTTATGTGCAGTTCCGGTTAAGAATCTTAACCAGTAAAAGTAAAGGCAAATTAGCCAGTTTGTGTAAGTTTTTCCATGGTAGTGAGAAATATTTGTGAGGAGATGATTTTGGGAATGATTACTTCGCTCATCATTTTGTTTCTGTGATTCTAGGTTACAGTCACAGCAGTTGCAATAACTTTTGACAAAAATCAGGCTTTACAGACTACAAAAACACATGCTGAGAAGTTATTGCAAAGAGGTAAACCTGTGGTAGATGGGAGCATGGTTCAGTGAAAAAATATATTTGTCTATTTTATAGTTCAGTGAAAAAATATAGAGGATAGGTAACTAACTAAATGATATGTTTTTTGGTAAGATACTGTTACTTTTCCTGTTTTCTTTATCAGGATAACTGTATGGATAAGCATATGACTGGCTTTTTTTGTTTCACACATGGATAGGTGGTTCACTGCTGTTTATGCAGGAAATGTGGCTGTTTTTTAGATTTAGATTGTGTCATTAATTCTGCAGCAATTTAGAGGCTCTGAAAAAAAAGAAACTTTCTGAAGTTTAATGACTTGCTGGCTAAATAAATATCTAAAATATTTTAAGTTAATATATTACACCTGTATAGTATTGATTAAATGTCAGATTGAGAGATGTGTTAAATGATGATGTGTTCAGATATTTATCAAAGAAAATAGACAATAACTGGTTTAAGTATTAACAGAACTGGTATAGTATCAATACAAAAGTAGGATAGTAATAATTATTAGCGAGTGCTTGTTCTTTGCAAGGCATTGTGCTAAAAGGTTTATATGTATCATCCTTTCTAAATCTCAACAGTCCCTCCTGGAAAGATAGCAGCCACTCTCAGTGTCTGCAGGTGAAGGTAGAAAGCAAGGAGAAAATAACCAGAATAAGTTGAATTGGGGGAAAATACATATATTATCCCAGACTCTTAATTTTTAAAAAAATTAATGAGATCATTATGTAGTGATTTGTATTTTTCATGCTTCTCTAGCCTCTACAGATAATGAAGAACTTCTGCAGTTTCCCCTGGAACTCTGTTCAGATTCACTTCCTTCTCATCCTTTTCCACCAGCTAAAGGTTGGTTAAGCAAGAGAAATGCAAGCACACATACTAGTTTCTAGATACTTTTACTTGCTTATTGATTGTAGGTGATCTTAATTTTGAAATGGAGATTTGTTCTTCATTCCCTCTTTGTATGTTTCTTTATGTTCATAAAGGGGAGAGAGTACCGCTGCTTTCATTTTAATTTCTCTAGTAATCTCATCATAACTTATTAAGGTAATTTTTCATATATTCTGTTCCAATACCTCAAATATATTAAAGTTTTATTTTCAGAGATTTGGATTTCCCAAAGTTAACTGTTCACATATGATATCTATGATATTTTTATCTGCTTAATTTTTTCTAGCAACATTCTAACCTCTTGCAGAAACTTTTAGATTTCCTTAGACAACCTATTTTCTTCAGAAGCTATGTGGAGAGAGGTTTTGGGCAAGGATTAGTACAAGTGAGAAAAGGATGAGCTTTCTGTCTTTCAGATGTCTTATATTTGAGGAACATATTTTCAAATGCAAAATGGTTATCCCTTAATTCAGTAGCATTGGTCTGCCTACATCTGTACAATCTTTGGAGAAAAGTGGGAGGTAGTTTTTTCTATTTCTCTTGTGATTTCAATGTAATTCTTATAAAAATTTCAGAATTACTGTACCTTATCTTAGAGCAATTTATACACAATAAATGTTTGTGTTTTTCCCTTAATTTTTTATTCTGAGAAATGATGCATTCATTATTTAAAATCAAATGGCCTTTCTAATGTTTACATTTTATAATGCATATGGTTTCTACTTGTCAGCTACTTTATCTGATACCAAGTTATAATACATAATAGCTTTAAATTCACATTGTGTATATATCAGTAGAGTCTTTACTAAGTCAGTTCAGAGTCTATGAAGATAAACAGATCTTGACTCATATTTTGGAGTTGAAAAAGTTAAGCTACTTTCAGATTTGGAACTTTCTAACATGGTTACCATGTGGTTTTTTTTCCTTTTTGTCCAACTAAAATTCTCATTTAGAACTTCATAGAGAATTTCCTTAAAAAAAAAAAGAGATAAATCCAAAGATAATCTGAGTTCAGATTTATAACTTCAATATAGCTTTTAGAACAAATAACAGAACAGTCTAGAATCTTCCTTGAACTGACTAGATAGAAACTTATATTTAACACAGGGTTAGTTTCAAACTACTTTTAGTTTTCACTTAGTTTATCCTTACCCAAAAGTGGTGAGGAGGGAGCAACTAAAACCAAGAACCCAATCAGCAATAAGATTTGATTAGTTGCTAATCTATAAAAATATTTATTTGTGGAGTTGAGGTCCCTGTCAGCTCTATTTTACCATGTTGTTAATAGCTACTGAATTCTGCAGAAGATTAAATTTAAACTCTTGTAAATTAACCATGTCTATATTGATAACTTACAGTTTTGGTAATAGCTTTCAAAATGTTTTCAAAGATAATTAAAACTAATGCTTTTTGTAGTAATTAGTATATTTTGCACAAATGATACTCTGAACTGAAAAACAAAGAAGAATTTGAGTAGAATAAATTATATCTAAACAGTGCCTCAATATTTGCAGTTTATTTTAAGGAGCATGGGAAAGGGCCATACAGTGGACTCACAAAGCAAGAGACCTGGCCTTTTTCTCAGTTCTGCTCCTGATGATATCAAATGTGAGAACTGGGGCCAGGTAATCTGCAGTTAGGCCACTGACATCTCAGTTCTTCATTTGTAAAATGTGAAAAGATGAAGATTCTCTCCTGCCTTTAAAATTCTCAGATTTTTTTGTTTCTTTGGTGTATGATTCTTCAATTATTACTAAAAACATAAAAGCTAAATTATGCCTGAGGTCACGCTGAGCTTCTTTGAGTTCATTTTCCAAATAGCTTCAAATCAGTTAAACCAATGATTTTTAAACTCTGTCCTGCAAACCATAGAATTTCTTCAGAGGTGCCTTGTGGCCTTCCAAGAGGCAAGGTGTCGGGGGTAGTGCTGGCTCACCTACCTCTGAGCTAGAGCAGCTTTGATTCGCTGTGCTTTCTGTGTTGGCTTTCTATGTGATTTTGTTAGAAGGAAGTTTCCAAAAGTTTGAAAATCACTGAATCAGATCCTGCTGCCTTTATCATCATCGTCGTCACCATTGTCAGCTTCATAATAGTATCATCACATCTAATACTTACATATATATATAAAACTTTTAATACTAAGTACTTAACTGTAAAACCTATGTGCCTTTCTTTGAATGTTATATTCTAAAATCATCAGTGAACACTAAAAAGTTTATCTGTGCATTTTTTTTAAAGTCATGTATATTGTGGTTTATGTTGCATGCTTACTTATTGTCTTTGCTTCCTGACATCTCTCCAGTAGAATGTGTGCTATGCTATATACATTAGAAAAAGTTATTTCAAAATATTTTAGAAAATTTGAGGATAGAATGGCTTTTGAAAGGTAGGAAGCAGGTAATAATAGAGTGTTATATTATGAATGTAGTAGCTGAATATTTTAACATTAAGGCAGGGTTTGAATAGAGAATAAAAATATCCGGAAACAGTTAAGCTTAGCGGTTTAGAGGAAATAGGTGGGACAAGAAAGGCAAGGGTGGGGAATAAATGTTAAAAAAAAAAACTTTCTGCAACCAGAGGCTTAAAAATTGACGACTGATATGATAAGTAAAATAAATACATAGTTTTTATAGTTAGATCAGTTAGCTAAGCTGACTGAGATTTATCTTTTTTAATTCTGAAAACTTTGAATACTAATTTATTTTCCATATTTTCATCACAAATGGGATGATTTATGAAAATTTTTATTTCTTTTTAGTTGACAAAGTAGTGTCAAGAGCTGTGCACAGTATGTTTATTAATACTTCCATCTTTTCACTTGTAGATAAACCTTTACTTATCTTTTTGTGTTACTGAAAATGAGTGACTCTTTGAAGAGAAGATGTTTCAATTACATGTATTCTAATTGACTGTGTAGAGTAAACCCAGGCCTGAGTTGTCCATCCGTGTTCAGTTTTTTTTTTCCCTTCCATCTTCTGTTATACTTGGTTTTGTTTCTCAAGGTAAACAAAACAGTTTTGATGTATGTCTAAAATTATGGTTGATTTGGTGTTACCTTGCTAGTCATCTTGATTTTTCTGATTTGAAATATCAAAAAGTGCTGAGCCTAAGTAATTTCTTAAAGAACATGATCAAGTGAAGGTCATCAAAATTCTTTGCATACTATGAGGAACAGAGATGATGTGGCATCACCAGAAATTTTTTTTTTTCATATAAACCTGTGTTATAAGAAAAAAAGATAACAATAGCAAAATTTTATGGCACTTTTATAATATTAATATCTATATGTCAATTTTTTAAATATGTCACTTAACTCTGAAATGGTTTTAAGAGAATTTAAAAATCATATATATTTTATGAAGTGAAAGTGAAAAAAAGATTGAGCAAATATAGTAAAAATAGAGAATCTGAGTAAATATAATCTGGGTAAAAGATGTATATAATTTTTTAATATAAAAGATTAGCATATTGCTTTAGTAGATACACATTTAAAGGTCTGAACCTTGAGATATTAGATACCATATTGGGGGACTTTAAGAACTTATGTAGACAAATGTATGTGACTCATATACCACTACATATATATATAAATATAAAATACTTTATAAATCTAATCTATATTAGGATATAATGGTATTCATTAAAATTCTGAGAATTTAAGGCTATAAGAGGGTTTAATTAAGTCACTTTTAGTGTTTGTATACTGTTGGATGAAACTGTATAGAGGAAACACTTTTTTATTACTCCCCACCACCCCATGCTTGTTTCTGCTGTCACTTGGCTTTATGCTGGGGTGGTATCCTCATGTTCAGTTGCATTAACTAGAGGCTGGGAGGAGTTCTCTTTTCACTGAGCAGTTGCTGACTAATGTGACAAACATAGGTCACATTCTGGATTTCAGTAAAAAAGAAAACTTACACCCCTCAATGCATTGTACTCCATAATTAGGTATCCACATTGGAACCTTTTTGCTTTCTTTTTACAGTAGGCTATTGGTGTTTACCTTTTTGTTAAACCAAATTTGATTTTAAAATATAGCTTAATTTTTTAAACTTAAATGACTTGCTTTAAATTATTGTAAACTAGTTATTAGAAATATAAATCTGTAAGAATAACAGAAATTAGCTTTTAGTTTTTCCTGCCAACTAATGGTTCTGAATTCTTACAAGTATATATAATTCTTTATATTAACTAAAATTTTTTTATATTAACAGTTCATTGCATGTCTGTTTTTCCTCTCTATTTTTTTAAGATATATTTTGTCCCTATGACACTATGACCAAATGGTGGGCTTCCTGGTAGCTCAGCAAGTAAAAGAATCTACTTGCAATGCAGGAGACCCCAGTTCAATTCCTGGGTCAGGAAGATACCCTGGAGAAGGGATAGGCTACCCACTCCAGTATTCTTGAGCGTCCCTGGTGGCTCAGGTGGTAAAGAATCCGCCTGCCATGTGGGAAACCTGGGTTTGATCCCTGGGTTGGGAAAATCCCCTGCAGGAGGGCATGGCAACCCACTCCAGTATTGTTGCCTGGAGAATCCCCATGGACAGAGGAGCCTGGTGGGCTGCAAGTTGGACATGACTGAGAGACCAAGCACATGTGAGCAAATGGTGGCAGCTATTAAAAATGCTGAATTTCCCTTGTTTTTGGTGGCCACAGCAATCAGTAGGGCATCTTGAAAGGAGAGAAATCCTGAGGGGAAAAGAGAGTGAACAGGAACTCTCTAAAGAGAGGAAAATGTGAAAACTGCACCTAAGAAGTGTGAAGGAAGCAAAGAGTTGATGAAGAAGTAGATGTAAGGAATCTTAGCTTCTTCAAGGCAGCTCTAGGGCAGTAAAAGCCAGTCAGGGAACGAGGGAGTGAAAAGCAAAGAAAGTGGAATTGGGCTACTGACCAAAAACCAGGATTATTTGGGGAAAAAAGATAACAAAAGATGGTAGTGAGAGGAGTGAATGATGGGGACTGAAGAAAAAAGCAAGTGGGTTAGGATATTATACACCTTTAATTGGAAGTTTTAATGATTCAGTAGGGCAACTAATTGTCTTTTGTCATATATTATATATTATCTGTGTATTGAATTTTTTTCTCCTAGTGAAATATCCAGATCAAAACAACTTACATTTTTCTCCATGCCTTAATAATTTTTAACTGTAATATGGCAGTTTCATTATCAGACCACCAATATTTGAAGACCATTAGGGTCCAGGTATATACTGAATGTTTACATACATCATTTGTCTCACTCAGTCATTAAGCCAGATACTGATCAGTGCATTATAAACTGATGGAAATGGCTAAAGGAACATAAAACCTAATTTTGGTCATCATAGTTTAAAACTGAGCATGTTTAAACAGGAAAATAAAGCATTATGGTTTAGAGACTCCAGATTGCACATAGTTTTATCTGCCAGGGAATCTTTTCAGAGTTTGCAGGAATTTTTTCAGTTTTAATAATTTTCTTAGGGTGACAGAAAAAGAATGTCTCAAAGACTTTTTTAATTATTCAGATCAAAGATGATCTATAAATTTTAATGATAGAAAGTAAATTGTCAGAAGAGTAGTCAATGTAAGACTTTATCGTGGCTAGTACAGCCTTTGTCATTGGTACGACAGATTGTTTAGGAGAATGGAGGCGTCTCAAACTTCAGAAGCACTGGCAGGTGTATAATTGAAGGAGGAAGAATTCTTACTAGATTTTCTTTCTGTTTTTCATCTGTATGCTCATTTCCACTAAACCACTTTAATCTAGATTAATCCCCCTCCCCACTCTGCTAAGGCCTGTTAAAAGTCACTAGAGTATACTAAGAAAATAGTTCTATATGTTCTGTTTGCCTTGTTAACTTTCCAGCATTGTTTTTTTTTTGAGTGATTATCACTATCATTTAGTAGATTTTTTGAATAGCAAAGTTGTATTCAGTGGGCAAGGAAATGGTAAGAGAACCAGGTTGCTGTGTGGTTTGATTTAAGCTCTTTGCAGCTTCAGTGGGGACCTGACATATGAAGCGTTTGTCTCAAAGTCTTCCACAGAGATGTACAAATGGCCAGAACTGAACATTGGCTCCCCAGCAAAGCCTCAAGGACATTGAAAAAGATTTCTACTTCTGAGTATGAAATCTGTTGCCTTTTTTTAGTACTGGCTTAGAGATTGCATGGGACTTCCCCGATGGTTCAGCAGCAGAGAATCTGCCTGCAGTGCAGTGCAGGGAACAGGAGATGCGGGTTCGACCCCTGGGTGGGGAAGATCCCCTGAGGAGGAAATGGCAACCTACTGCAGTTTTCTTGCCTTAGAGAATCCTGTGGACAGAGGATCCTGGTGGGCTACAGTCCATGGGGTCACAAAGAGTCACACAATTGAGCATGCACACACTAGAGATTGCAGAGGGCTTCCCCAGTAACTCAGACGGTAAAGCATCCGCCTGCAGTGCAGGAGACCCGAGTTCGATCCCTGGGTCAGGAAGATCCCCTGGAGAAGGAAATGGCAATCCACTCCAGTATCCTTGCCTAGAAAATCCTATGGACAGAAGAGCCTGGTAGGCTGTGCAGTCCATGGGGTCACAAAGAGTCAGACACTACTGAGCAACTAACATACACACACCTGGAATTTCTGCTTCGTAGTGAGCCAGACAGCTAATGTCTACGCTACCTTCTCTTTTGAAAAAGGCTGTTACCTAGGAAGCCAAACTGTAATCAGAAGGGGCAGAGAGCCTGAGGTCAGGAGATGTTTGAGGTGTTCAGACCAGTCCAAAGTGCTGAAGTCCACAGGACTAGCTTCTCTTGGGCCTCTTCTCTGATAGAAAAAAAGGGGGTCCAGGCAAACACGGCAGAAGGTGAACCTGCTCTCCTTCAGTGAGGTCAGAAGTCTCCCGACTCATTCTTTCCCTCTACGTCTCCAATTTAAGAACTGTGTTCTTTTCAGATTTTAATTCAGACACATTCACATTTGAGGGCTGAGAATAAATATTTTTCCTCTCTTGTTTCTCTTCTTCACTTTTTGAAAAATTTGGGGGAAAGTAGTAAGTGTACATGATAAAAAATTCAAATCCTACAAAAAGACCACATTGTCCAAAATAAAGCTCTTTTCTCCCTTCATTTTCCTTCCCAAGAGGCAAATGCTCTTAATAGCTATATTGTCTCTCTTTGCAAAGATGTTCTATTTATCCTTTAAAAAAAAAAAAGATATTCTACAGATCATTGTATACCTTTACTTTTTAACATGACGTATTTGAAGATGGGAGCAGATAGATTCTATATGTATAAGCTCTTTTTGTGGACATTTCATATACAGTTGCTACCCCGTACTGCCAAGATAATATGAAGGTATAGAGGATAATTTTAGTCATTTTCATGTTTTCTTTTAGCTTCCTCTCCCTTCTTCCCATCCCCACACGATAAAACTAGTCTCTAACGCTGACTGTATTTTCTGTGTCTACTCAGTGAGGCTGTGCTGCCCAGGACCTCTGGGAGTCCTGGAACTCCCCTAGAATATGTGAGCCTGGGGTGGGCCACTTACTTTCCCAGCTTCTGCATTGGATCAGCTGTTGCTAGAAACTGAGTGTCAGTTCTGTTTAGTCTTCCTGCTGTAGGTCCTGTCTCCTCCTGGGTTTCCAATACCCATCAGGATTCCAAATCAGGAGGCACTGCCTCGAAAACTTCGTGATGATCAGGGCACACCCAGTGTGATCCCCTCACAAGTCATTTTGTGAACTTCTCCTCGTGATCCCTTTTATTGGACAGCTGTGTATCGTAGAGGAATGTTGATCACTGTACTCTCTCCAGTATTAGCTTGTGGTCACTAGCCTTAGGAAAAAAGAGGTGGAGTGGGGACGGGAGGTATGTCATTGCCCCCCAGTTGGCAGAAGCATTCTGTATAAATCTGATTTTTGAAAAGTACAACTTTTACAAATTTAAGAATATTATCCCCCAAATCACCATATGACACAGAGACAAAAATATTATATATTTACTTATTTACTTAGTTTATAATTTTTTTAAAAATGGCTGACCCAAATTATTCTTAGTGTTTTTATGAGTTATTTCTATCTTGGCAACACTATATTCTCAGTTATGAGATTCTTAGAAACAGAAATTCAAATATGCTAGTGTGGGTAGAGCCTGAAAATTAGAAATAGATGATGAGGATTTTTTTTTTTAATGTAGTGCTGTTTCAATTTGTACAGTTCCTTAAATATCTGTGATAAAAATATAAACTTTCAGGAAGAATTCAAGATGTTGCTTTTGTGAGCTTACTAGAAAGGAGGTTATAGTTTGGGATTCCTAGTTATTTCTGTGAAAAGTAGCCACCTTTTAGTTCCATAAAGTCATGAAAGTTTCAGAGGAAGCTGTTGAAAGTGAAAGCTTTGAATGAGGGGATTGGTGGTGAGGTGTGGGTGGGGCGGGGCTAATGTTTGGTGTGTGTTTATCTGTGAGACACAGGTCATTGCTTTGTCTGTAGCTCTTAATCTTACTGGCTTTTCCCCCACAAACATTTACCGTCCCTGTTTCATTTCAGATTTTCTTCCCAGTACATTGACCCTTTTCTCTGTTCAGGTTTCCCACATTCTGCTTCCGTCTCACTAACATTTGTTACTGTGTTGATATTTTCTAACATGTAGAGTTTCTGGAACTTTTTTTTGTGTTATAATAACAAGTAATCTTTCTGGCATGGTGTTTATTAACCGAGCTAGTTTTCATATATCAATAGAAACTGCCATTTTAAACCTAAGTAGTTCTATTTGGTTTGCTTATATAATGAGGCCATAAAAATTTTCTCCTATTCATCTGGTTTTTAGAGAGTATTAACCAAGAGCAAAGAGATACTGGCTTGTACTTAGCATCCAAGCTAATGTTGTTCATATTGTCTTACTAGAACACCTGGAGAGTGCAAGTTCTAACTCAGGTATACCAGCTGCACAGAGAGGTGAGTTTGTCTGATTAAGCAAATAGTCACCAAAGGTGTGAAATTCTAGCATGGTGGTGCATAAGCATACAGACATTGAAGAAATGCACTGGACAATGGAATAGACACCAAAACGTGGCTTTATTGTAGTTAGATTGTGTAATTCAAGTATTATTTACGCCATCTAGCATTTTAATAGTGTCCCAGTTTCTAAAGATAAGACTTTAGCTTTTTAATATTATTTTTTAGCTCAACAGTAGTAAAAGATACTCTTTTGAAAAGGAGAACTTGTTGGGCTCACACTTGATTCTCACTCCATGTTAATAGAAGCTTTGTTGCCAAAATCAGATGTGGAAAAAGAATATTGATAAAAATGGCCCTTTGGCTTCCTTGTTACTACTGGTAGAAAGAAGATATTTTGCAAAAAATAAGTTGACTAGTGATTTTTTTTCATGTCTCCTTTAACATTTGATTCTCATTATTTATTCATTTATTTTTTTGATTTCAGGGCAAAAATAGGTCAAGGAATTATTCACAAACTTCTGATTGTAAATTAAAGTCCTAAGTATAAACAGCTAAAACAGTGTAAAATAAAAACAAGGGAAAGGAAGTTAGTTAAAACACAGCACGTGACCCTCTCCTTGATCTTGGTAAACCCGCTTCTGTTCCCCCTAAGAGACCACACAGCTCTGACATCACCAGAGATGCTCAGCCAACCAACAACTTGGTTTTGGACAGATCAGTGTCTAAAGCTTGATTCTTTACTGTCTCTCTCACCTGACTGAAAAGGACCACCTTTCCCCCTAAGTTACAGTTAAATTACATCATCGAGAGGAGTGTTGTGACGAGTAAGAGACGTCATCCATATTTTTTCTTTGTTTTTTCTTTTGTTTTCTGTCTGTGTTTTCAGCAACGTCAGTTGATTACAGTTCCTTTGCAGACAGATGCAGCAGCTGGATAGAGCTCATTAAACTGAAAGCTCAGACCATAAGGCGCGGATCAATTAAGACAAGTAGGCGGATGTTTCTACCACGTTGTGATTTGAGAAGCATATCCCTGATTTCCCAGTGGTGAAGGCTGGCCCTGACTACTCAGTAATAACATTGCCAATCAATCATGTGTTGGAGTGTGAAAGCTGCAGATGCTAACGGTCATTTAGCAAAAGCTCTTGAAGGGCCTTTAGATGTTTAAATTGCAGCTGCAAGGTTGTGTTTTTAGTATTTTATTTTGGTGAAGGTATTCTTAGACGTATATAAATAGATATTATGTCACATAGTGGAAGGAAATTAATGAGCTTTTATTGACGAGACTCTTTCAGGGCCCAAGGTCCTCGGTAGTATATGGCATCTGTCAGATTACTGAGTAATGTCTAGAGTGAGAATAGAAGGTAGCTCCAGAGAGAAAGTGGCCAACTCATCTCTCTGCCAGACTCAGCATTAGGACTAAGATTTTTTTTTTAATCCATGTGTTTTGGTAGACTTTGAGGTAAATGTATTTGAGTGAAAGAGTTGACATTAAAGGGAAGGAACTGTATTTAGGGGGAAGCTCACAGGCTATGGAACCAACCAGGTCTGGTTTTGAATCCTAAAAGTGCCATTTTAATAGCTGTGTGACCTTGGCAAGTTATTTAAGTTTTATGAGCCTCAGTTACCTCATGTGTTAAATGGGGATGATAACACCTATGTCGCTGCGTTGTTGTGAAAATTACACACACACACACACACACACACACGTGTGTGTGTGTGTGTGTGTCTGTTTCATGGTAGTTATTTGATAAGCAGTAGGTATTTGTTATTTTATGAACATTAACTTTTTAGACAGCCAAGGTCATTTGTTAAATTTTTTTAAATTACAACTTTGATCGAGAAGGTTTGGAAAAGAAACCTGCTACCTACAACTAGTTAAGATAAGGTTTATCTACAAGTTGACAATGATGAAGTCGTCTGAAAAAAAGATGGAAAACACTGCACTGGGAAATGTAACAACTTTCACACTCTCGTAATAATTTGTTCCTACAGCAGATTTTTTAATGCTCTACCGCTTTTTCTTTGTCTTCACTTTATAACGATCATTGTGTGTGTAGCTGCACCGCATCAACATTTTCTTTTGCAGGAATGCCATTTTTCTTCCCAAAGATCCCATTCCAGCATCTCCTCTTCCGTTTTTCTCTCTCTCTCTGTTTGTAAGTGCATGCAGTGCATGATAATTTCTCTTCTTTCATGACATGGCTTAGCCTCACAGACAGCTGAATGTTGTCACCTCTTATTTGGAAACACTAGGGAATCATTGAGTCACCAACATGTGATCTTGAGGCTTTCTCTTCTTTTTCCAATTTTAGCAGTGACAGTTGAAAAAGCAAGTCCAATGGGTGAAGGAAACTTCCGGAATCGTTCTGCTCCACCTTGTGCAAATTCTACCGTTGGGGTTGTTAAGATGACACCTCTTTCTTTCATTCCTGGAGCAAAAATTACAAAATATCTTGGGATAATTAACATGTTTTTTATTCGAGAAACCACTTCCCTACGTGAGGTAATTTTATAGTTATTTCATTGTGTTTGTGAATTTTTTGTGGTTGAAAGTATTAGTCTTAAAACCAAACATGTTTCAAATTGTTTGTTTTTTTTTGCCAAAAGTAACACACATGCACACACACACTTTTTTCCATAACCTGTCTGGATTGGCTGTAGATTAGGCTCAGATGGTAAAAGTGTCTGCCGGCAATGTGGGAAACCCGGGTTTGATTCCTGGGTCGGGAAGATGCCCTGGAGAAGGAAATGGCAACCCCACTCTAATATTCTTGCCTGGAAAATTCCATGGACAGAGAAGCTGGTAGGCTATAGTCCATGGGGTCACAAAGAGTCGGGCGTGACTGAGCGACTTCACTTTTGCTTTCAGTATTATCACAAGAGTTGTGTTGGGTTTAAATTCATTTGTTATTAGAAGTTACAGATCCTTATCAGATGGTAAATTAAAAAAAAAATGTATCCATGTTTGATAGAGGTTTAAAACAGCCTTGAGCTTAGTTTCTCAGTAGGTATTTGCCTGAGATGGATTTAAATGGCAATTTTTAAGAGTTCACATTAAGAAATAGTAGGGGACTGTATCCTGAATAGATGTCTTTGGAGATTTTTTTTATATCATTTAGTTCTGTCGTTTTCTCCTGACAGAGAAGGAGGCTGCTTGTTTTCTCCTCTAGCCATCAGTGTTATTTGTTCAAGTTCCTACCTCACACTGGGTATCATTAAACTTTAATTTGTTTTTTAAGTAACAGCAGTTATAATCTCTTGCTTGATGAGGTCAGAATTAAGAAGCAGAGTCAGCCTATTATATCTTGCATTACAGAGGAATTTAAACCCAGGAAAAGATTATATTTCTATTTGTCTTATGTTTCTTGAGCAGGGCTGCTAAGCAAATTAATATAGTGAGTAGGGAAAATTTTTAATTATTTAAGTGTGAAACTCAATAAACTCTTCAAAATTTACTTTAGCAGAAGTTTGTATTTTTTAAAAGTGTGTTAATTATAAACAAAACTTAATTGTGTTTTTTCTCCCCATTGTTTCACCAGCAGTGTTTCTATGCCTTCTTGGAAATAGCAGCCTGCTTACTAACCTCAGGCTCACCCTCCTGCACCTAGCATAGTGCCTGGTGCAGAGTAACCACAAGCCATTTTTGTGTAAATGAGGGAGTGACTTCTGACAGGTTAATTAATTAGATAGATGTTTCCCTTAAGAAAAATTATTTTTATAGTCATATTCTAATTGTGTTGAGATGGAAAAGAAACTATCTCAAGATATTCTCAAAAACCTTTTAATGTAGAATTAAAATAGGCAACACTTTCAGATCCATTGCGTTTGACAAAAAAAATCTAGGTTTGAGAAGCTGTAATAGATTGGTGAATTAACCTTTTCCAGTTGCACATGGATATTATACTGTCAAATCCATAAGATTTTCTTTCCAGTGTCTTTTCAACTGCTGAAGCAACCATACCCTGAAATATTGCTTCACAGATTTCCTTTCAACAGAGATTTATAATACCAACTATAATATAGTTAATAGTATAATCTGTAGTGTATGCATGCATGTGGGCTGAGTTGCTTCAGTTGTGTCTGGCTGTTTGCAACCCCATGACTGCAGCCCACCAGGCGTCTCTGAACGTGAGATTCTCAAGGATAGAATACTGGAGTGGGTTGCCATACTCTACAGGGGATCTTCCTGACCCAGGGATTGAACCCACGTCTCTTATGACTCCTGCCTTGGCAGGTGGGTTCTTGACCACTAGTGCTACCTGAGAAGCCTGTATATAGTATAATATCTGAAATCTGTTCATTCCTTGTTCAGTTATTTGCTTTCAGTTATGAAATATTAGAATTCACCCCTCTGTAGTGTCTGTTACTCTTAAGAATTTTTTGATTTGATATGTAAGAGGAAAACTGATAAAAGTAGAAGAAAAGCCTGTCCTGGACTGTGATTGAGTCAGAGGCAGGCTGAAGCAACTCCTTTAATTCCTTAATGACAGACTTTATGTAGGATCCTGGTGCTTTTCAGAAAAATGGGACCTAGACAAATGCTTCTTCTAACAGTATATTAAATTTTGCCCTTACCTTCCAATTTAAAGTTGGAAATTTCTTCCTAGACTGTAAAAAACCTTCAGTAAAACTTGTGGAAAATTTAGATTGTAAAGCATTTTAAGCTATCAGCTAGCCTTTGGTTTCTGTCTAGTTTGGTTTTGAACACTGCAAAAGTTCCCCAAACTGTTGAGTTTCTTTCCATGACAAATGTGTGTCGATCACTGGGCACATGCGCCTGTCGAAACAGGTGTTAGTGTATGTAGTTGTGAGCGTGGCAGATGCAGCCCCTGGCATGGTGGAATTAGTGGACAGTAAATAATCATCATGTGGTGAATACGTGGCTCTTAGTAATAGTAAGTCATATAAAGAAATACAACAAGGGCTCTCAGAGAATGTTAACAGGAGAACGTAATTTAGGTCTGGGAGGGTAGATTGCTCTGAAGAAGTCACATGTAAACCAGGACCTGAAGAACTGAGTCCGAGTTACCCTGGTGGAAAATCGGGTGTGGACCCTTCATGTACAATGACCCCGAGGCTGGAAAAGGTGTCAGACCTTCAAGAAACGAGAAAAAGACGAGTGCGACAAAAAGACGAGTGCGACTTGGAATGTGGTTCATTTTCAAAGTGGGAGATATGGATAGCAGGGAAGTCTCATTGTTTATATTTACCATCAATTTATTTGAATGATGACAGGAACAGTTTCATGGCGGGAGGTGTTGACAGTGGAGGAAGTTAGAACTCTTGCTCTGCCATCTCTCCACTAGCTCTGTGTTCCACTTTCATCATGGGCATGTCACATGAGCTTCAGTTTCATCATCTCTAAAATCAAGACAGTAATCCCTGTTGGGATTATGACACAATTTAGTGACTGAACACCAACAATAATCCCTGTTGTAGACATGTGTTAGGTAAAGGTTTTTTCATTCATGCAACAAATCTGCATGCTATTATAGTAAGATGACTTAAACTGTTTTAATATATATTCTCTGATGTTTTATGTACGTTCATCTACACAGGTATATAGTTTGATTTTCTTGTGCATTATCCTTTAGGAAGGTGGAGTCAGTGGTTTTCTCCATGCTTTTATTGCTGAAGTGTTTGCAATGGTGCGCGCACATGTGGCTGCGCTGGGAGGGAACGCTGTTGTCTCCTACATAATGAAGCAGTGTGTCTTCATGGAGAATCCAAACAAAAACCAGGTGAGGTGGAGTTAAAAACCTGATGGGGAGACCCTACAAATTTACCCTATGGGCTTTTCACCTCCCACCCGCCTCCAAAAAAGAATTGCTCCTCAGAGCTCTTTGATTCCAGAAGCTTAAAAGATGCTTAGTAAATATGTTGGTAACTGTGGTCATACATAGGTCAGGTGCTGTTTTCACATCCCCAGTGACTAGTTATTAGTCTGAAATTCCTCTGGAAGTTTTGCTCCTAAATTACTTTTCCCACCACCTTCTTAGGGGGGTTCTTTGGGATCCAGTGATGGCTAATGGAGGACAGTTAAAGATGCCCTGTGGTTTGAGCTGTGATGCTGTCCACTTCTGACTGTCCTGCTGGTGAAGAGTACGTCCTGATGGGGCCACACTGTTAATTCTAATAAGTAATATAATTCTGTTAATGAGGATAGGGGAGTGTTGCTTAGGTTAAATTTTAGAATAGATTTCTCTTATCAGCTTTGTTAACATAATAATTCACTTACAACTGTTAAAGATAGTCCTTTAAAAAATTAAATAACTATATTAATGAATTTTTTTGTTTCCTGTGCATTGCCTTCTTATCCTTTGCTCATTTTTTTCTTGGACTGTATGCTTGTTTCTGCTCTCCAGCGCTGCCCCCAACGTACCGGGAGAGTATGAGCGTGTTACTGAAATGTGACTGAAACGTCCTGTTACTCTTTTAGGCACAGTGTCTTATAAACGTCAGCGGTGATGCAGTAGTTTTTGTTCGTGAATCTGAATTAGAAGTGCCGTCTACTCAGCAGCCTGCTGCCAGTTGCCAGCCCTCATGTACTGGAGGAGAAGTCACAACCTGAAGTCAGTTAGAAAGAAAGAGCTCAACTAAATGACATTCATCAGTTTCCTTTGTCATTCATTTATCGTACTAGATGTAAAAAATGAACTTAATCTGAGAGAATTAAGAAAGAATTTATCCCATATGAGAATGTTTGATTTGAATGGGATCACCTTGGAGGCATGAGAATTTTCAAATCTTGACTTTTTTTTTTACCAAGGCTAGACAGACAGGCCTCATGGACTCCCCAGGAAGTTCAGATAAATTTCTCTGAGAACTGTAGCAAAGATGCAAGCTATTTACAATTTATGTTGATTTTAATAAAATCATAATTTAAATTTCAGGAAATTAGGCTAGCTATCCTGGTGTAATTTATAAAAATTAAGCAAGAAATTAACAAATTGTTCATAAGTTATCTGATTTGAGGAATGTATGGGGAAAATGGAGAAAAGTTTTCAGAAAACTGTGAGTTTATTAATGTGTTATTTTGATGAGGAATTTGGTATAGCTGAAAGGGAAAAGTGCTTTAGCCATCTTTGAAAAAGAAGTTAAACTTCTGTGACTTGTATCTTAATTGCTGCAAAAGTAAAATCTGTTTATCAGAGCCAGTGTCCTTTCATTGGAAGCTTAATAATATCTCCAAGGAAGGAGGGAAAAATTACTATATAACTTCATTTTTACCCAAGTTTCTATTTGTGTTTAATTTTTCTGGAAGGAGCTTGGCTTCAACTGGGAAGAACAGGCCAATGAGTTTTGTTGAAGTAGTTAAAATATGATTGATCTAGTTGGAACATAAAATTATTTTCTAATAAAGTGATACTGAACTCTTACCAAATAAACAGAATTTTAATACTATCTTATTAGGGGTTTGGGGTGGTGAGGTAGACTGTATTTGGCATAGAATTTGGAAATGTAACTTGAATGTAAATATGCTGCAGAATGTTGAATGTATAGATAGAAATACTTTTTTTTGTCAATGCCAAATACATATTACAGATGAACCTTTAAAAGTACATTCCTCCTTTGGACAATAAAATTTCTTTTTAAAACTCATGATTTTGCTCTTCCAGGATAATAAATGCCCTAAAGATTAGGAGTCATTTCCTTGTTATCACAGGTGTCAATATTTTTCTGTATTTTGTTTATAATTTTATTTTTTAAATAAAAGATTTTATAAACTGGAATATTCCTGAATCTGTTGTTTTGCCTCTTTGTAGTATTGTCAGTGGTCAGAAATCACTTTCCATATGATCATCTTCATTTCTTTAGTCAACAATCATCTGTTGTGTGTCTGTTCTTCATTTGGAGGGGAAATACATGTGTAATTGTGCCACTTTCATTGTTGTTGGTAGGAAACCTGTATTTTAAGTGGGGAAATGTGTGTAGCTTGGGATGAAGGTGGCTTTCTGAAGAGCTCATACTGGAGCTCATTCTGGAAAAGTAGGTACTTGGAGTTGACTGACTTGTTCATAGTTTTATCCATCCATACAACAGCTATTTTGTGATTCCTGAGTATGTTTCTGAGTTCTTTCTTGGCAGGGGCTTAATAATGTAACTCACTGGCTGAGTACCTGCTTTGTGTCATATCCTGTGCATATTGTTGTTGTTCAATCACTAAGTCATGTTTAACTCTCTGCGACCCCATGGACTTCAGCATGCCTGGCTCCTATCCTCCACTACATTCTGGAGTTTGCTCAAATTCATGTCAGCTGAGTCAGTGATGCTATCTGCTAGCTGTCTGATCCTCTGCTGTCCCTTTCTGTTTTTGCCTTCAATTTCCCCCAGCATCAGGGTCTTTTCCAATGAGTCCGCTCTTCCCGTCAGGTGGCCAAAGTATTGGAGCTTCAGCAACAGTCCTTGCCATGAATATTCAGGGTTGATTTCCTTTAGGTTTGTGCATATACCTTATTACTAATGTTCAAAACATAATACTGGCTGTTTTTGTTTTACCTTTTGAGACCAAAAGGTATTTCCATTTTGGTCTCAACGTTTGGATACTTAACAGAGGCACAGACTGATTTCTAGAAAAGCTAGAGTTTCTATAACTACTCAGGTTTTCTGTCTGCTGACACAGGCCATTTGCTCAATGTGGGTCACATGTGAGTGAGTCAGCCCATGCCAGAAATGGCTCCTTCCGGAAAGGCTGATGTTCCCTGATGGCGAAAGAGTTGCTGCTGTTCATTGTGTGTAAATTCCCTTAGAAACATCATTTTAGACAAATGTACTTGGACTTAATCTTCTGGAAGTATTGAGGCCAGTGACAGGACTTAGAGCACACCTTGTAGTATCTCATTCTCTGTTACTCCAGAGCTTAAGCTACACAGTTTATCCAGTCCTTTGTTGATTTTGCTAACTCACTGTCCCACTGTCTCACCTCCAGTGTGGCGTTTAGTCGCTCAGTTGTCTCCAACTCTGTGATCCCATGGACTGTACCCCACCAGGCGCCTCTGCCCATGGAATTTCCCAGGCAAGAATACTGGCGTGGGTTGCCATATTCTTTTCCAAGGGATCTTCCCGACCCAGGAATTGAACCTGCATCTCCTATGTCTCGAGCGTTGTAGGAGGATTCTTCACCTGCTGAGCCATTGGGGAAGCCCTAGTCTGCCATAAACCATCACCATCAGGTTTCATCACCTGATCTTCCCCTAAATTTGAACTTGCCAAGGATGCAAGTATTGGACTGCAGTATCAGGCAGCTGAGAAACTTCATGCATACACATACAGTTTTTCATAAATTGAATCAAGTACCTAATTTTTAAGTATATTGGTGTTTTTTTTTTTTTTACCTTTTCACCTGGTTTTCTCTTCCCCCATCTTATTCTTCCCAATCCATGTTAATAACCTAGTTGTATTCTTATGTATTAAAATATGCTAATGTATAATTTACATTCAATAAAATTTATCTATTTTAAGTGTATGAGTCAAAGTTTGACAAATAGATTCAGTTGTGTAACAAGGTAACATTTCACCAAGGAGAATGCCTTGTGCCCCTTTGCAGTCAGTTAACTTACCCCCTCTATGTAACCCCCTCCATGTAAATAGCATCTTGTGCTTGGTAACTTTCACTTGGTATGAGGTTTTCTAGATGCATCCCATTTGGACAACATTTGTGGCTATTATGAATAAAACTTCTATTTAAGTTCACACTTTCTTGTGAAACTTGTATTTCTGTTCTATAGGGTCTTTCAAAGGTACTATGAGAATCTGATCTAAGCTCTGGAACTTTTCTCCAGAAAAGTAAGCACAGGTGAAATTTTGCACACTGTTTGAGGTTTGTTGAAGCCCCGTTGTTGAGCTCAAGTTAAATTTAGTACAGGTCCCAGGTGGCGCTAGGGGTCAAGAACAATGCAGGAGACATAAGGGGCATGGCAACCCACCCTAGTATTCTTGCCTGGAGAATCCCATGACAGAGAAGCCTGGTGGGCTACAGGTCATGGGGTCAGAGTCAGACATGACTGAAGCAACTTAGCACAGCACAGCATATGGAGGGGAATAAGGAACCAGGCTGAAGGAAACATTAGGAAGATTTGGGTAAATCCTATCCTAAAATGTTTGCCTCTTCTCCAGTAGAAAAGACATTTTTAAGATTAGACGTTTAAATATTTGAAAGATGTATATTTATGGTAGGCAGCATGATGTCCCCCCAGCCTCCCACCTCCCAGCAAAGATGTGCAGTCTAACTTCCAGGGCCTGTGAATATATTACCTTCCGTGACAAAAGGGACTTTGCAGATAGGGTCAAAGCTAAAGAACTAGACATGGGCGAATTATCTGTTTATCTCTGAGAGTCCTAGAACCTAATCTTGGCAGGTTGAGTTTACCTCTCAAAGAGGGATAGACTAGGTCAGAGAGATTCTTTGAGAGGTGAACTCAACCTGCCATTGCTGACTTTCAAGAAGAAAGAAGAGAGCTATAAACCAAGGAATGTGGGTGGCATCGCAATGCTGGGAATGGCCACCAGCTGACAGCTAGCCAGAACACAAGGTTCTCAGTTCTACATCTGCAAGGAACTGAATGTTGCCTCACCTCAAATGGAGGAGGAATTGGATTCTTCCTTTGAGTCTGCAGAAACGAACAGAGATCCCTGCCAAAGGCTTGGTTTTAGCCTAGGGAGACCCACATCAGACATAATGACCTGTGGAACTAACTAAGCTAAACTTGCATAAGTCACTAAGTTTGTAGTCATTTTTTAATAGTAGGAATAGTAAACTAATACAAGTTATCAAAAGTTTAAACTGAAGAGATTTAGTTCAATTATCAAATACAGTGCTGTTTGTGAGTGACTAAGCACAGCACAATGGCACCCCACTCCAGTACTCTTGCCTGGAAAATCCCACGGACAGAGGAGCCTGGTAGGCTGCAGTCCATGGGGTCGCTAAGAGTCGGACACCACCGAGTAACTTCACTTTCACTTTTCACTTTCTTGCATGGAGAAGGAAATGGCAACCCACTCCAGTGTTCTTGCCTGGAGAATCCCAGGGACGAGGGAGCCTGGTGGCCTGCCGTCTGTGGGGTCGCACAGAGTCGGGCACAACTGAAACGACTTAGCAGCAGCAGTAGCAGCAAGCACAGCACATGGTAATAACATCTAATACAAAATGCCTCACTAATTCAAGGTACGAGGATAGTTGTATCTCTTTCGTTTGCCAATTGATATTTTAACACTCATTGACTAAGCAGAAATTCATGATCTCCAGTCTTTGAAGTTGCCTTCAATTCTAGGTCTCCGTCCCCAAAACTCTCAGCTCCCAGAACCTCTTTGCTTTGCACTTGCTTCTCACTGCCACATGGTGTCACTGTTGTAACGGGTTCCACACAGTAGAGCAGAAGATGCTGGTTTTTCTGCAAAGGAGCGTCAAACTGGCCAAGACGCGCATATGTTTCCAGGATTCTTTTTTTTTTCCAGGATTCTTTAGCAAGTCATTTTCTTCATGCCTGTTCCATCTGAGGAAACCTGCCAAGATTCAGTTCATGGTGCTCAACTGTTTATTGAGTTCTCAGTTCAGTTCAGTTCAGTCGCTCAGTCGTGTCCGACTCTTTGCGACCCCGTGAATCACAGCACGCCAGGCCTCCCTGCCCATCACCAACTCCCAGAGTTCACTCAGACTCATGTCCATTGAGTCCGTGATGCCATCCAGCCATCTCATCCTCGGTCGTCCCCTTCTCCTCCTGCCCCCAATCCCTCCCAGCATCAGGGTCTTTTCCAATGAGTCAACTCTTCGTATGAGGTGGCCAAAGAACTGGAGCTTCAGCTTTAGCATTATTCCTTCCAAAGAAATCCCAGGGTTGATCTCCTTCAGAACGGACTGGTTGGATCTCCTTGTAGTCCAAGGGACTCTCAAGAGTCTTCTCCAACACCACAGTTCAAAAGCATCAATTCTTCGGCGCTCAGCCTTCTTCACAGAGTTACAAATTCTAGATGTCAGGTTTGTTTGGTTTTTTAATATGTATTTGCAAACATTTCCCCTCAGTCTGTGGCTGATTTTGCATTCTTTAAACATTCTTTCTGAGGAATAGAAATTTTAAATTTCGGTGAGGTCTAATTCTTTTTTTTTTTTTTTCTTTTGTAATTTGTGTGGTGTTCTAAGAAATTTTTGCCTAATGAACCTCGAAAACATTTTCTAGAAATTTCACGGTTTTTGCCTCTACATTTAAGTACACGATCATTTCAATTTACATTTGTGTATGGTATAAGGTAGGGTTAAGGATTTATTTATTCATTCATTCCTTTGCTTGCATATGGATGTTGAATTGCTCCAGCAATGACAATGTTGACTAGCTTTGCTACACTGGATTGACATGGCCTCTTTGTTGAGAGCTGATCTTTAGTATATACAAATATTGATTTTTTATATTGATATTGCATCCTGCATCCATGTATTGATTCTATTAGCTTTTTCTATATTTCTTTGGAGTTTTTATGTAGAGAATCATTTTTATGACTGTACATAGGGACAGTTTTATTTATTTCTTTGAATCTAGTGTATATTTCCCACTCCAGTACTCTTGCCTGGAAAATCCCATGGATGGAGGAGCCTGGTAGGCTGCAGTCCATGAGGTTGCTAGGAGTTGGACACAACTGAGCGACTTCACTTTCACTTTTCACTTTCACGCACTGGAGAAGGAAATGGCAACCCACTCCAGTGTTCTTGCCTGGAGAATCCCAGGGACGGGGGAGCCTGGTGGGCTGCCGTCTATGGGGTCTCACAGAGTCGGACACGACTGAAGCTACTTAGCATCAGCTGCAGCAGTGTATATTTACTTTTCTTGTTCCTTACTTAATTGGCTTTATTAGTAATTATCTTATTAAATTATTAAGTATAATATAGAATGATAAGAGTGGATATTCTAACCTTGTTCCAGATTTCAGGGGGAGAAGAGGCATATTTTCAAAGAAGCAGCTTTTGGTTTCATTGATTTTTCTCTACTGTTTTTTCCTCTGTTTTTAGACTCTGTTATTTGTGTCTGCTCTTCCTTTACATTTCCTTCTTTATACTTACTTTCGGTTTAATTTTCTCTTATTTTTTCTAGTTTCTTAAGGCAGAAGCTTAGATCATGGGTTTGAGGCCTCTTTTCTAATATAAAACTGAATGTGACACATTTCTCTATATACACTCCTTTAAGAGGCTCCCCAAATTTTGATGTTTTTCTTAAATTCAAAATAGTTCACAATTTCCTTTTAACTTCCTCTTGAACTAATGAGTTGTTTAAAAGAGTATTAATTTCCAAATATTTAGGGATTTTTCCAGTTATTTTTTTGTGGTGATAACCAGATCGAATCTTTCAGCGATCTTGAAGTTTATAATACATGATGTTGACTGTAATAACTATGCTGTGCGCTGGAGCTCCCAGACATACTTATCTATTGTTTGCAAGTTTATACCCTTAAAGAGCATCTCCCCAGTGCCCCCACTGGTTCCCCATCCTGGGCTCTGATAACCACCCTCCTGTTCTCTGTTTTTATGAGTTTGACTTTTTATTTTAAAATGTTTACTATTTATTTAGCTTATTGATATAATTGATATGTAACCTTGTGTAAGTTTAGGGTACACAACTTTTTAATTTGATACAATTATATTTTGCAATATGATTGGCACCATATTGTTAACTAATACCTCTATTTGCTCATGTAATTATCATTTCTTTTTGTGATGGGAATAATTAAGATCTAGTCTCTTCAGTTCAGTTCAGTTGCTCAGTTGTGTCCAACTCTTTGTGACCCCATGAATCACAGCACGCCAGGCCTCCCTGTTCATCACCAACTCCCGGAGTTCACTCAGACTCGCGTCCATCGAGTCAGTGATGCCATCCAGCCATCTCATCCTCGGTCGTCCCTTTCTCCTCCTGTCCCCAATCCCTCCCAGCATCAGGGTCTTTTCCAATGAGTCAACTCTTCGCATGAGGTGGCCAAAGTACTGGAGCTTCAGCTTTAGCATCATTCCTTCCAAAGAAATCCCAGGGTTGATCTCCTTGCCGTCCAAGGGACTCTCAAGTGCTTCTCCAACACCACAGTTCAAAAGCATCAATTCTTCTGCGCTCAGCCTTCTTCACAGTCCAACTCTCACATCCATACATGACCACAGGAAAAACCCATAGCCTTGACTAGACAGACCTTAGTCGGCAAAGTGTTATGTTTGAAATACAGTATGTTATCTATAATCACTATACTATAACAAGTTTCATTTTTTTAAGATTCCACATACCTTACAGTATTTTGTGTCTTTGTCTGACTTATCTCACTCAGCATAATATCCTCAAGGTCAGATTTTGTGATTTCATTTTGTCTTCAAAATTGACATATAAATTATGCCTCTTCTTAAAATAGCTTTGGTGGTTGCTCTAGACTTTTCAATATGTATTTTTATATTTATCACAGTCTACCATCAAATAATAGTATAGCAGCATAACTTTGCAGTTCAAGAATATTCTTTGAATGATTGAAATCAATTTGACTTTTCATTTTTTTTCCTTTGGACTTTATCAGCTTCTTAGGGTGAACATTTAGCTTGTTTATTGTCACTCTTAGTTTCTCATCAGTGTATCTAAAGTTATAAATTCCCCTGCAATTGCTTGCAATTGCTTTTTTATCATCCCACAAGTTTAATTCAGTATCTCTAGATTTTTATCTGAATATTTATAATTATCATTATGATGTCTTCATTAGAAGTATATTCTTAGTTTCCAAAAGCATGTTGTTGTTTACTTTGGTGTTTTCTAATTAAGTTGCACTATGATAAAATATTGTGATCTCAATAAGTTCTTTGAAAATTGTTGAAAATTCCCTGGTTGTTTTCCTTTTCAGTTTATGTAACTGTTTCATATGCACTTGAAAAGAAAATTCATTTGTTGCAAGCAAGTTATATATCTCTATATCATTTATCTGTCATCTATCATCATGGCTCTATTAAATCAAGCTTGTTAATTATGTTATTAAATCTTCTACATCCTTATCACTATTTTTGTCCCCTTGACCTGTCTATTTCTGAGAGAGGCGACTGTGATGCATTGATTACACTGTGGCCCTAAATAATGGCCTCCAGGTAACCAGGCATTTAGCGTATGGCTTTGTAGCTCCTACCATCCAGAGGTGGACTCTATTTCCCCAGATTTTGAGACTGGCTTCCTGCTTCGCAAAGGCCAGTGGGATAAAGCAGAAGTATATTTGCTTACACTGCACTTGGATCACAGATACACTGTACTCTGTGCTTCTGCTTTCTCTCTGGAACCTCTACCACGCCAGGCAAACAGGCCCTGGCTAGTCTGCAAGAAGTTGAGGAACTTTGTGAAGCAAAGATAAGTCATTCTGAGTCCATCCCACACTTGAATTAATTAACTGTAAGGTAGATTCATAAATAATAATGAATGACAATTGCTTTAAGCCAGAGAGTTTGAGGGTAATTTTTATGAAGGAATAACTAACTGATACATAATTTTAAAAAATTTCCACTGTAATTATGTAGTTGTCAATTATCACTAATGATGATGTTTTGGAGAATGTGACTTTAAATCTGTTATCTCTGAATTAGGCAGACTACCTGGTTCCTAACAGTGTAGAGTAACCACAGGACTCCTTCCCTACTGAGGAGCAAAACAGAACAGAGCAGAATTCGTGTTCTCTACTGATAAGCTGAATCCAAAGATTAGAAGGGACTGAGCTGTAGCTAGAGAAAGCCTGCATATAGCATTGAAGGACACTTATGGACACTTGTGGTTCCATGTAAGACCCACCTGGATAAACCAGGATAGCTTCCCCATCTCAAGATCCTTAATCCTATCGGCAAAGCCCCTTTGGTGTATAAAATAATATTCACAGATCTGGATTAAGGGTGTGGCTGTCTCTGGGGCCTGTTATGCAGCCTACCGCATATATGTTTTTTTTCTTTAAAAAAAAAGTTGCTTATTTACTTGTCTGCATCAGGTCTTGGTTGTGGCACCCTGAATCTTCTGTGCAGCATGCAGTTTCCTTCATCACAGTGCAGGATCTTCTCTCCAGTTGTGGCACATGGCTCAGTAGTTGCGGCACAGGGTAAGTGACATGTGTTCCCCAAGCAGGGATCAAACTTGCGTCCCCTGCATTGCAAGGCAGATTCTTAACCACTGGGCCATGAGATAAGTCCTCAGGTATCCATTCTTAGTATGTTATGTCTCTAACAAGTCAAAACTTTTGAGTGTTCCTATCTTTCTCCCAAATAACCAAAGATTTAATGTTATTGTCTATGATTTGTAATTCTTACACTTTAAAGCATAAACAATTTGTGGTTGTTTTTGTATTTTATGTATTTATGAAGATTACTTATATACTTTTCTGATATCTACTTAGCATTTCTTTTTGTGTACCATTTCTTTTTTTTGGGGTTTATTTTCATTCTTGCATCACAAGTATATTTATTAGAATTTAGTTTACTGAGCTTCTGTGCATATTTAAAATTTTGCATCTGAAATTTTTTATTCCACCTTCACTATGTAGTATAGTTGACTCTATAATTCTAGGTTCATAATATTTTTTCCTCCAAAGCGTACCATATTTTCTAGCAGAGCACCAGATACCTAGGGGTGAATGAATGAATGAACTTTATAGATATTAAGAGAACAGAAGAGTGAAAATAATCACTAGGATGAAAATACAGACTAGCGTTCAGAAGAACTGGCCTTAAATGCCAGATCTCCTTATCACAGTTTGGTTTAGACAAAGCCACTTAACATAACAATCTCACTTGAAAATGGGGATATTAATCTGTACCCTAAATCACAATGGTCTTGTGAGTTTCCAAATAAAAAGAAAATAATGGATCTGAACATTCTTTGTGAATTGTAAAATTTTATAATATCTGAGTAATCAATAACTTGTTATATTAATTATTTTTATAATTTGATTACTCAGAAATGGTGACTGCATCCATGAAACTAAAAGGCTCTTGCTTGGAAGAAAAGTTATGACAAACCTAGACAGCATATTAAAAAGCAGAGACATAACTTTGCCAACAGAGATCCATCTAGTGAAAGCTATGGTTTTTCCAGTAGTCATGTATGGATGTGAGAGTTGAACTATAAAGAAAGTTGAGGTCGAAGAATTGATGCTTTTAAACTGTGGTGTTGAAGAAGATTCTTGAGAGTCCCTTGGACAGGAAGGAGATCCAACCGACTCAATGGATATGAGTTTGAGTAAACTTTGGGAGTTGGTGATGGTGCAGTCCATGGGGTCACAAAGAGTCGGACACAACTGAGCAACTGAACTGAACTGAAAAGCATTTCCAAAACGCTGATTTAATGGATAAGAAAGCTGTGGTACATATACACAATGGAGTATTACTCAGCCATTAAAAAGAATACATTTGAATCCGTTCTAATGAGGTGGATGAAGCTGGAGCCGATTATACAGAGTGAAGTAACCCAGAAAGAAAAACACCAATACAGTATACTTACACATAGATATGGAATTTAGAAAGATGGTAATGATAAACCTGTATGTGAGACAGCAAAAGAGACACAGATGTATAGAACAGCCTTTTGGACTCTGTGGGAGAGGGAGAGGGTGGGATGATTTGGGAGAGTGGCAATGTAACATGTATGATATAATAAGTGAAACAAATCGCCGGTCTAGGTTTGATGCAGGATGCAGGATGCTTGGGACTGATGCACGGGGATAATCCAGAGAGATGGTGTGGGGCGGGAGGGGGGAGGTGGGGGTCGGGATTGGGAGTTCATGTACACTCGTGGCTGATTCATGTCGATGTATAGCAAAACAAATACAGTATTGTAAAGCAAAACAAACTAAAAAATAAACATTAATTAAAATAAAAAAATAAATAAATAAATCTACATCCACTTACGGGGCTTGAGAGTGTCTCTTTCAAATGATTCAGAGTATTTGACAAGGTTGCATTGCATTTCCTGCATTGCAGGTGGATTCTTTACCAACTGAATTATCAGGGAATTCCCTTCCTGTGGCAATATAGTTTTTTACTAATTGATGTAATTAAATCTCACAGGTCAAAGTTATATTTGTGAAACATAAATACCCACTGTAGTATTCTAGCCTGGAGAATTCCATGCACTGTATAGTCCAAGGGGTCTCAAAGAGTTGACATGACTGAGCAACTTTCACTTCACTTTCATATTGCCACAGCAAAATATATTGTGTATCTGAAGACTCTTCTCTGGTATATCAGTACAGTGTTTCCATAGTGATGGTTTTTGAAGTAACTTTATGTGTAAAAGGTTAATTAGAAGCCTTGATACTCCTAGCAGTAATGTTTTCTTGACAGGAAATTATTTATTTGAGACTGTTTAAGGGAGTTGATGAGATCTGTAGAGAAGATGAAAGATGAAGCTTAGAATGAATAACGAACCAGAATCTGTAACGGTTAGAAAACATTTTCTCCTTTTGCATTGCAATCGGCCACACATAGCACTTTATCCTCACAGGTAAGATTTTCAAACAAAATCTTTGAAATTTTCTTTGAAAATCTTACTAGGCTTCAGGTTGAGGGAACAAGATAGATTCTTCATGGCATAAGAATGAAGGTGACTCTTCCATACCCATAAGACAAAAAGGCACACACACATGTTTTAATAGCAGAGTCATCTAGCTGAATTGCTCTTGCCTGTCTTGGGTGGTGTTTGCTAGGTATTTTTAGAGAAACGATCTAAATATGAGGGATCTATTTACAGACATTCTCATCTTTTTCTCACTCTCTGAAGTTGAGGAAATTGAGGAATAATCATTTCTATTTTTGCCTGTCACATTCAGTTATGTTTGATGGACCTTTGCCAAAACTTCCATTGATCAGTCTCCTAATCCTCCACTTTGAAATAAAGTACTCAGCCATTATTGGATCCCAGGATAGACAGAAGAAATACTTATTGGTCCCTAAGATTTTCCTCCACACATTGGCATAAATACCTCATTTACCAGAGTGGTTATAATGATGGAAATAAAAGATGAAGCATCAGTTCGTAATGGGTGGAAGGAGGTAGGGAGCAGCTGGGTTCAATGTATTGATTGCTATTCATAACCTTAGGCATTTTCCAGAAAGTCTTTTCATATTTATTCTTATCATGTTTCAGAGGCATGGACCCTAAGGGATTGCCACTTAATGTCTCTACTGGGAAACTATAGACCAGTTTTCTTGGATGCTCACTGGGATGGACATAGGTACCACTTTATCCCTCAGATTTTAGGTCTTAAATTACTAATAACCTATTTACAGTTTCTTTTCTTTTGCTTCAACTGATCTTAGTATATTAAGAAAAGTTCTGCCAGTCTTCTAATGCAGTGACTGGTACATAGTAAGGGCAGAGTAAATATTTATTACAGGTAAAATGAATGAGAAGCTTTTGTTTCTTCATTTAAAAAAATTGAAGTGCAATTCAAGATAAACTTTTAAGCATAAAACTGTTTAAGGTAAAAAACAGTTATTTCTCTTAGTGCTTGTATATCTCTAATAAATTTTATCATTTTTGTGTCATGCTCCCTGAGTTTTCATCTACCCTAGGAGTTACCTTGTGTGTCTTTTTTTGTTGTTGTTGTTAAATTAACTTTTACTTTCTTTTTTGATCCTAGTGTTTCCAGATCTTTTATTTTATCACTGTCTTCATACACTTGTTTGTTTGAATCTAATTTTCAGAACCTCTCATATTTTAAAACTAAGATCACAGGCCAAGAATCTTTTGGTAATTTTTAAGTAAACATCCTGATTTTAAACACATGTTATCTAAACAGCAATCAATCAAGGAAAGAATAAAAAGCCAATGAGGTTAATTATCCCTCTGCCCAAACTCCAGATTGATACTCTTCCTTTCTGATATTGTTGTTTGGTCACTAAGTTGGGTTGAACTCTTTGCGACCCCATGGACTACAGCACATCAGGCTTCCCTGTCCTTCACCATCTCCCAGAATTTGCTCAAACTCATGTCCATTGAGTCAGTGATACCATCCAACCAGTTCATACTCTGTTGCCCCTTTTCCTTTTGTGTTCAATCTTTCCCAGCATCAGGGTCTTTCAGTTCAGTTCAGTCACTAAGTTGTGTCCGACTCTTTGCGACCCCATGGACTGCAGCACACCAGGCTTCCCTGTCCATGACCAACTCCCAGAGCTTGCTCAGACTCATTTCCATTGAGTCGGTGTGCCTTCCAGCCACCTCATCCTCTGTCATCCCCTTCTCCTCTGCCTTCAATCTTTCCCAGCATCAGGGTCTTTTCCAATGAGTCAGTTTTTCACATCAAGTGGCCAAAGTATTGGAATTTCAGCTACAGCATTAGTCCTTCCAATGAATATTCAGGACTGATTTCCTTTAGGATTGACTGGTTGGATCTCCTTGCAGTCCAAGGGACTCTCAAGAGTCTTCTCTAACACCACAGTTCAAAAGCATCAATTCTTCCATGCTCAGCTTTCTTTACAGTCCAACTCTCACATCCACACATGACCACTGGAAACACCATAGCTTTGATTAGACGGACCTTTGTTGGCAAAATAATGTCTCTGCTTTGTAATATGCTGCCTAGGTTTATCATAGCTTTTCTTCCAAGGAACAAGAGTCTTTTAGTTTCATGGCTTCAGTCACCATCCACAGTGATTTTGGAGCCCAAGAAAATAAAATCGGTTTTGTCTGATTATTTAACACTTTGGCAAAAGTTTTCACAGGAATGTTGATATTAAGTAATTGTTTTTCTCCTTCCCTCCCTCTCTTCCTTTCCTCCCTCTCTCTTTTTCTTTCCCTTTCCATCTTCCTTCATTCTTCCTCCATTCTTTCCTTCCTTCCTACTTTCTCTCATTTCATTCTTCATTTCAAAAGGATTTTAGAGATTCATTTCTTCCAACATCTCAATGCATCAAAGCTTCAATGTTTTTTTAAATGCATAATACACTAGCCATCTAAGGCATTTCCATTTAAAATGATGAGATAAAAAGTAGTTTGTTCTAAAGTCCACATTTGCTTTGAAATAAGAATTGTGCCTCCAGAGTGGGAAAAAAAACCCTGTGGATAAGCTTTGGCACAGTGACTATACTCTCAGCCTGTGGAGGTATAATGGCAAAGGCACAGGTCTTCAGGAGCTGGTGTCCAGGGGGGTGGCTCTTCCACTCACCTAGTATTATTACTTCTTCACCTTAAAGTCACCTCCTTGACTCCTTGACCTTTAAAGCCACCAATCTCTCTCTTACACATCACCTACTACTAATTCTCTATGTAGCCCTTATCACTTACTACTTGATATTTTTCTTATTTGTTTCTTGTGACTGTGATCCTCCCAGAATTTAAGCTTCAGAGACTTTATGTCTTTTTTTTTTTTTTTTTTTTTTTGCTAAATATCCAGTGTCTAGAAGAGAAGCAAGGCTTCCCTGGTGGCTCAGAGGTTAAAGCGTCTGCCTCCAATGCGGGAGATCTGGGTTTGATCCCTGGGTCGGGAAGATCCTCTGGAGAAGGAAATAGCAATCCACTCCAGTATTCTTGCCTGGAGGATCCCATGGACGGACAACCTTGTAGGTTACAGTCCATGGGGTCGCAAAGAGTCGGACACGACTGAGCGACTTCACCTAGAAGAGAAGCAGGAGTATACCTGTCTCACCAAATCTATCATGATGTCAATTATAAGATACACCATCATTTTACATAAGTACAAAAAAAATGCCACCACTTAAGCTATGGCACAATGTCTTCTTGTCACTTTAGATTTTTTAATCCCAAAATATTGAAGAGCTCTTTTAGATTTATTTAGAAAGACCATAAATTTATCATACATTTTACCGTACACTTGAAAGATGAGAACATAAGCAAAACTAAATTGGTTAACCTATTCCTGAAACAACTTCTACCTCAGAATCCAGCTCTCCAGTATTAATTTTCAATGAAAAGTTGCTGGTACACACACTTTTCACACAGTATTATTGTCTTTGTCATCAAGAGCATTAGCAAAGCAGTGTTTCTTAAAAGACTGAGCCATTATTGTCTTTGTGATTTTCTTCCCAGAGGGTAACATTTGCTCTGCAAGTTTTGATGCTGGTGGACAGTCAATGCCTGGCAGATAGCAACTCTAAAAGTCACCCAGGTTTCAGAGATGTCAAAATATGAAAAACTGTACATCCATGAATTGCACAAATGGGTTATAGATAATAAATAAATGCGTTTTGAATACTTGAAGAAATGAAGCTCTCTGTCCTTGGGCAAGCCAGTGATTCCTTGAGTCTTGTTTTCTAATATAGAAAATTAAGGTGTGAGACTAGAAGCCCTCTAAAATCATTTTTTACTAAAGAAAAATTGTTCTTTGTAAGTGGCTGGAGTTGTATAAATGTAAGACAGTGTAGTTCAGGTGAAATATATATTTAAAAAAATCCTATGGCTAATTCTGGTCTTCAAGCGTACAAAATTCCAGGTTAGACAGTAAGAATCCCACCCAGCTATTTCTTCAGGAGATTGATGGAAGGTCCAAGAGCTCAGCTCAAAAGATGTAAGTTATGTGGAGGGTGGGGATTCTCACCACACTTAACTGGCACCTTTGCCTAGCTGCCCGGTTGTAGATGGTGAGTGTACAGCACCCAGAACACTGCCATCAGAGAGAGGAAAACATCACTGAGCGGGTTTCCAGACAGGAACAAATATATGTTTAACCACTATATGGCTTGGGATGTAAAGAAGGGATGACCTGACAGACTCAGGTTCCAGACATTGTAAAAGGACTATCTGGTCTGACTGCTGGTGACCCAATGGACATAAGTTAAAATATCTTGTCTGCCCAATTTTGTCTTGAATCTGTCTGTACACAGCCCTCAGGGTCTTATATCTCCAGACATGGCTGAATGGACACTTTGTGAATACAGAATTGCTCCTTTATAAGCCTGAAGGCAGTGCCTACAAATTTGGGGAGCAACTCCGTGAACCACCAGATAACCTGTGTATGTATGCACACCATCCAGCTAAATATGTCTATAGGCGCTGCCCAGAATGGCTGCCTACACCAAGTAATCTCTGTGGTCTTGAAATTGCTATAAACCTCGCTATGTTTCAGGAGGCTGTATCATAGACACAGTGACCTCCTGCACATCAGTGAGATGACTGAAACTAGAATAAGGAAAACTTGGACTGGTTTCTCCTTTGTTTTTGCTATTACTGACAGTATCTGACTATTGTAAGTAATTGCTTCCTGGCTGTTTCTTTCTCTAGGTTATGAGATACTCCCTAGAGAACTGGGGAAGAAAATGGAGTACATTATTTACTAAAATCAGTGCAGTCCTTTCTTTTTTTAATGCCGTCCTGGAACAGATAATTTGTTGTAGTTTTGGTGCCCCAGGAAACATTCCATTTTTGTTACATGCTGCAGAGAAAAGTTGTCTTAAACTTGCCTCCCAGACCCTTTCTTATATTTGGCATGGTGCTAACACCTCCCACTACCTTGGGACTTTCTCAGCACAATTTGAAACTCTACATCCAAGTCAAAATCAAAGAAGGACTAGAAAGAAGCCCATTTCAATATTTAAAGATGACTTCAGGAATACTTATAATATCCCACCAGTTGTGAATGTATTGCATTTACTAAAAATTCTTAAGTACCCTGCTAAATTTTTTGTTAATATTATCAGCAAAAGTATTTAGTTATTGGTATTTCTGCAGCCACTGAAAATACCAAGTAATGATATACAGAATATATTTTCTCCTTTGAAACTGCAAAACCCTAGAGGTTCAGACTAATGGCCACACTCTTTCAGATACATTATTCATTATATACTAGCTTTCAAGAATCCTACATAATGGAAAACTAATTACCTGCCACATTTCAAAGCACATGTATGCTAATTTACACTATTAGCATTTTGAACAATCTCTCTTGGTCAACTGTTTTTAATAATAAAGGCACTATATATATATATATTTTTTTTTTTTTTGGTAAAGCTTAAAGAAAAATAACAAGTTAGGGAAATTTGACACAAAGACATTGACAGAATTCATTATTAGATGCAAGATAAACAAATACAGTGAAAGATGGGTAAGAGATTTATGTCCCGAGCCAATTGTTTAAATATGTCTTTTACTGTGTATGGTTCTGTGCAGATGCTAAGGCCTGAAATGGAGGTGATAAGAGATGTCTCCCAACTGAGGATGCGGAAAACATCACTTATCCATTTGCAGCTAACACCTTGGAGAAGATTAGATAGGATGCTTTTTCTAGGTGATTTTCTCCCCCTTCTTGGAAGCTTCCCAATGATTGTATATGGAATTATAGCCTGGTAAATTTGGGTTTACCAAGACCCATCTGCTGTCCATTAAGTTTATTCTTTTTTACAGTTTTTTTTTTACTTTTTATTTTGTATTGGAGTATAGCCAATTAGTAATGTTGCAATAGTTTCAAGTGAATACCTAAGCGACTCAGCCATACATATAGATGTACCATTCGCCCCCAGACTCCCCTCCCATCCAGGCTGCCACATAACACTGAGCAGAGTTCCCTGTGCTATACACTAGGTCCTTGTTGCTTATCCATTTTTAAATATTTTGCTACAGGTTTTAGTGAAGGATATTGAAAAGCATATTAAAATGCAGACATTATTTTGCCTACAAACACTATATAGGCAAAACTATTATTTTTCCAGTAGTCATGTATGGATGTGAGAGCTGGACAATAAAAAAAGGCTGAACAAGGAAGAATTGATGCCTTCGAACTATGGTGCTGGAGAAAAATCTTGGAAAGCAAGTCCCTTGGACAGCAAGATCAAACCAGTCAATCCTAAAGGATATCAACCCTGAATATTCACTGGAAGGACTGACGCTGAAGCTGAAGCAAAGATAATCAAGGGAGGAGAGGGTGAGACATATATGTATATATGACTTCTCCCCTGATCTCCTTCACCTGATGGGAAGAGCTGACTCACTGGAAAACACCTTGATGCTGGGAAAGATTGAGCAAGATTGAGGGCAGGATGAGATGGCTGGACGGCGTCACTGACTCAATGGACATGAGTTTGAACCAACTCTGGGATATGGTGCAGGACAGGGAAACCTGGCATGCTGCAGTTCATGGGGTCACAAAGAGTTAGACACGACTGAGAAACTGAGCAGCAAATTAAAAACTCATCTCACATGTAAGTGTTCCAAAACCCTGGGAAGGCCTGAAATATTATCACATATAGAATAAATGTAGAGAATAGTTAAAATAACAACAAACCAGGTATAACTGTATTACTGAACCTGAACACAGTGTTTTCAGGTCAAACTCTCCCCCGATAACCCCCTTATCCTTCTTTTAATCTCATTCATTTAGAATGCAATTACAATCCTGCAAATCCTGTATGAATTGCCCCCAGTCCCCCGCTCTGACCGCAGCTCCCAGCCATCCCAGCTTCCTCTGCTTTAAGGTGACTCTTGCTCATCCCTGCATCCCTGACACAGTGTTCAGTTGCTCAGTCATGTCCAACTCCTTGCAACACCATGGACTGCAGCACGCCCGGTGTCTCTGTCCTTCACCATCTCCCAGAGTTTGCATCAGTTCAGTTCAGTTCAGTTGCTCAGTCATGTCCGATTGTTTGCAACCCCATGGACTGCAGCATGCCAGGCCTTCCTGTCCATCACCAATTCCCAGAGTTCACCCAAACTCATGTCCATTGAGTTGGTGACACCATCTAACAATCTCATTCTCTGTCGTCCCCTTCTCCTCCTGCCCTCAATCTTTCCCAGCATCAGTCTTTTCCAGTGAGTCAACTCTTCACATCAGGTGGCTAAAGTATTGGAGTTTCAGCTTCAACATCAGTCTTTTCAATGAACACTCAGGACTGATCTCCTTTAGGATGGACTGGTTGGATCTCCTTGCAGTCCAAGAGACTCTCAAGAGTCTTCTCCAACACTACAGTTCAAAAGCATCGATTCTTTGGCTCTCAGCTTTCTTTATAGTCCAACTCTCATATCCATACATACTGGAAAAACCATAGCCTTGACTAGGCAAAGTAATGTCTCTGCTTTTCAATATGCTGTCTAAGTTGGTCATAACTTTCCTTCCAAGGAGTGTCTTTTAATTTCATGGCTGCATTCACCATCTGCAGTGATTTTGGAGCCCCCCAAAATAAAACCTGACACTGTTTCCACTGTTTCCCCATCTATTTGCCATGAAGTAATGGGGCTAGATGCCATGACCTTAGTTTTCTGAATGTTGAGGTTTAAGCCAACTTTTTCACTCTTCTCTTTCACTTTCATCAAGAGGCTCTTTAGTTCTTCTTCACTTTCTGCCATAAGGGTGGTGTCACCTGCATATCTGAGGTTACTGAGATTTCTCCCACAATCTTGATTCCAGCTTGTGCTTTATCCAGCCCAGCATTTCTCAAGATATACTCTGCATGTGCGTTAAATAAGTAGGGTGACAATATACAGCCTTGACGTACTCCTTTCCTGATTTGGAACCAGTCTGTTGTTCCATGTCCAGTTCCAACTGTTGCTTCCTGACCTGCATACAGGTTTCTCAAGAGGCAGGTCAGGTGGTCTGGTATTCCCATCTCTTTCCGAATTTTCCACAGTTTCTTGTGATCCACACAGTCAAAGGCTTTGGCATAGTCAATAAAGCAGAAATAGATGTTTTTCTTGAACTCTCTTGCTTTTTTGATAATCCAGCGGATGTTGACAATTTGATCTCTGGTTCCTCTGCCTTTTCTAAAACCAGCTTGAACATCTGGAAGTTCACAGTTCATGTATTGCTGAAGCCTGGCTTGGAAAATTTTGAACATTACTAGCATGTGAGATGAGTGCAATTGTGCAGTAGTTTGAACATTCTTTGGCATTGCCTTTCTTAGAGATTGGAATGAAAACTGACATTTTTCAGTCCTCGTTTCATTAATATTTACACAGGTCTACATTATATAAATAATATATTTGGGTGCACATGTATATGTAATTATTTATTTATTTTAAAATTATTTCTCTATTAGGCTGCAATGGACCTTAGTTGCAGCACACAGGCGTGTCTCCAGTTGTGGCACAGGGATTCTAGAGTGCATGGGCTCAGTAGCCCTGTGGCTTGTGAGATCTTAGTTCCCCCAACAGGGATCAAACCCACTTCCCCTGCACCGGAAGGCAGATTCTTAACCACTGGGCCACCAGGGTTACTGGTGTTATTAATTACACCCTGTGCAATTATTTAAATTGCAGTGCTTTATACTTTTCAAATTACCTTTACTTTCCCCCCTTTATCTCTATCTTGTTTCCAGAAACTTTCTATCAGTTTCTACCAGTTTTCTAAAAACTCACCATTCTTGATATTAGACTATTAAGAGGTTATCAGTCAGTAGAAGTAATTGATAAAATAAAGAGTCAATCCATGTGGCATGTTGGTGCCTCTGAAAAAACAAATTAGTACTAAAATAGATGGGAAAAGTGCTTATTTTCCTTTAGGAAATACACGAGAAAGTCAGTGGCTTGTTAGAGGAGGCAGACTGGATGAGAGAATTTTAGCCCAGTCTTCCCAGAAACAAGGCAGCGTAAAGTGCACAGATGCAGAATGAGTGACTCAGCGAGCTGGTACTCAATCCGTCTAAGGCAAAGGAGCTGCATTTAGGGGCTCCGTTAGGCTGTTGCCCATGATTCTCCTTTGTGAATCACAGACAGCAGTCTCAAATCAGAGCAAAAACTCACGCATCCTTAGACTGGAAAATCTGTCTTGTCTTTAAGCCTCTCTTGTATGGATGATGGTTCTATCCATCATGGTGCCATTTAATGAGATTGAAAACCTAGGTCCCTGTGCCCTCAATAGGAAGAATAATTAACACGTGGCTTCAGATTCTGTTTATGCTTCTGCTGTGAATGGAAGTCATTTTCTAGGTTGGATGAAAACAATCTTTATTTTTTAAACTGATGTGTAGTTGCTGTACAATATTATACAAGTTATAAGTATGTATAGTGACTCACAATTTTAAAGGTTATACTCCATTTACTGTTATTATAAAATATTGGCTATATGCTTTCTGTTGTACAATACATCCTTTTAACTTATTTCATATCTAATAGTTTTGTATCTCTTCCTTTTAACCCTTATATTGCCCCCTCCCTTCTCTCAAACTACCAGTTTGCTTCCTCTTTTTGGTTATATTCACTAGTTTGTTTTATTTTTCTAGATTCTGCATATAGGTGATATCATACAATATTTGTCCTTCTCTCTCTGATTTATTTCACATAGTATAATGCCCTCCAGTTCCATTCATGTTTTCTGCAAATGGCAAAATTTCACTTTTTTTTAAGGCTGTGTAAATGTGAATGATGGTTTCCCTGGTGACTCAGTGATAAAGAGCCTGCAATGCAGGAGAAGCAAGAGACTCACGTTTGATCCCTGGGTTGGAAGATCCCCTGGAGAAGGAAATGGCTGCCCACTTCAATATTCTTGCCTGGAGAATCTCATGGACAGAGGAGCCTGGCGACTACAGTCCATGGGGTCACAAATAGTCAGACATGACTGAAGCAACTCAGCATGCAAATGTGAATGACAGGAATGCTTTGAGGTAAAGAGGATACGCCAGTAGTTTTCCTGAAGACCAAGCAGGAAGGAATACACTGAAATCATAGCAGAGGGTAGGACACCAGCTCCATCTGTGTTCTTCATTCCCACGTGAACAAACCACCACTAAAACAGCTGACAGTTATATCATGCTTCTTATACACAGTTACTACTTCAAAAGCTTTACACCTATTAAATTTTTAACTTTCATGCAACAGTTCAGGGAGGGATGAATTTTACTCTCCTCGTTTTTTATTTTATGGGCTCCATGAAACACAGAGTAATGAACTCTTTTCCCCAAAGTCACATAGCTAGCAGTGGCAAAACTGTCATTTCAATTTAAACTCTCTGAGTCCAACACTGCAATAAAACCTGGACAAAGCTCTCTGAATCTATTTCCCAAACATGAGTAACCACAGCTTCTTCTATTTTTAACATCTTTTTATATGGCTTCCTCTTCTGCCACAAGAGAGGAATAAAAAGGGCAACTGATACTCTAAAACAAGTGTTTCTCCCCTGGGGTATTTCTTATGCTCCCCAAGATAGTAAGAACAAGAAATTCCTGTTGCTGCTCCAGGGACAGCAAGGAGGTGACAGGATGCTGGGTGGTTGCTGGCCTGGGAGCTGGAGGAGGGAGGTGTGAGAGGGTTAGAGGGTTTCGAGTGCTTCTCCTGAGTCATCAGTGTTTTGGATATTTACACATTTTTTTAAAAGATTTTTTTGACATAGACCATTTTTAGTGAAAGTCACTCAGTCGTGTCTGACTCTTTGCAACCAGTCCATGGAATTCTCCAGGCCGGAACACTGGAGTGGGTAGCCATTCCCTTCTCCAGGGGATCTTCCCAACTTGGGATCAAACCCAGGCTCCTGCATTGCAGGTAGATTCTTTACAGCTGAGTCATCAGGGAAACCCAATTTTTTAAAAAAAAACTTTTAAAATTAAAAAAAATTAAATTAATTTTTTAAAAGTCTTTATTGAATTCGTTTCAGTATTGCTTCTGTCTTATGTTTTGATCTTTTGGCCCTGAGGTATGTGGGATTTTAGCTCCCTGGCCAGGGATTGAACCTGCACCCTCTACATTGGAAGGTGAAGTCTTAACCACTGGACCACCAGGAAAGTCACAGGATATTTATAATTCTTACAAAAAAAAAAAAAAAAAACCCAAAACAGTGCACATCGGCTTTAATTCCACTCTGAATCATTGGAAGCTCCTAAAATAGAGATTATTGCAAATGCTTGGCAAACATGGGGAAAGAATCTTCGGTCAGCCTTTTACTGGCTTACACATAAAAGCCACGTCTTGCTGATACTCTTTGCAGAACATGAGATGTTTTGATATTTATGTTGTTGAAGTTATAAAAATAGAGAAGTGGAAAAATTGTAGAAGTAAATCAACAAGAACCGCTGCCTAATACTGAACATATGCCCATTCTTACAGACAAAATCTTTTTTCTTTGAATGACGTGATTTTTCTTCTGCAAATCCAAATCCTTATTTTGTCTTTTTGCTCTTTGTACTGTAGAGCTTGGAAAAGGCGAATCTATTTTCGCATTTGAATAATAAGCCTCAACAGCCTCTGTTTAAATACTTCCTGTGATAAGAATCAAACAACTCAGAGGACAGATTTTCTATTTTAAGAAATACAACTTGGAGTATGAAAACATTGATATTGACAGTTGGCAATAGTCAGAGCATGTTTTCATGATGTGTAAGGACAAAATATTCCTCATGACCTGTGGCTGAGGAAACGTCCATCTGACAAAAGTGTATGGAGGATATTGTTTGGGGTCTTTAACCACCAGAACTCCACAACTTCTTCTCCCCACAACCTGTATCTGGCCCCACATTTAGCCTTTTGGTTGCCCAAATACTAGTGTTCATACTCATGCTCACCCAAACTGGAACCTGAATCTAGGGACATGCTTAACTATAGTTACTTAATCCGTGACACCACTCTGCTGAGTTCTGGCCTAGAGTGATTCTTCTGGTAGAATGTTTAGAAGAGCAAACCTCTGTAATTCTACTTCCTAATTTTCTTTTCTTAGAAATGTTATTTATTTACTTGGCTGTGCTGAGTCATGTGTTTCCCTGGTAACTCAGAGGTAAAGAAAGTGTCTGCAGTGCAGGAGCCTTAGGAGATCCAGATTCGAACCCTGGGTGGGGAAGATCCCCTGGAGAAGGGCATGGCAACCCACTGCAGTATTCTTGCCTGGAGAATCCCATGGACAGAGGAGCTATAGTCCATAGGGTTGCAAAGAGTCAGATACAACTGAAGCGACTTAGCACTCAGGCACACTGTCTTAGGTGCACCACGTGGGATCTAGTTCTCTGACCAGGGATTAAACCCAGGCATTAAGAGTGTGGAGTCTTAGCCACTGGACCACCAGGGAAGTCCTGTCTATTTCCTAATTTTCTACTTGAGGCGGTTTTTAATTTTTCTGACCTGAAGAGCCAGGCCTCTAGCACAAAGACCAGCCTTGTTTCAAAATCACATTGAAAAACTGTACTGGTAAACAAGAAAACTTCCCTTTCAAATTATAGTAGTGATATGAACACTGAAAACTCAAATGAGACAAGAGCTGCCTTTTAAAAAATAAAATAGCCATACTCTAGTTCCAGGTGTGATTCTAAGACAATGGATACTACTTAACACTCATGTGGAAAAAAGAGCCAAAGAAGTAACAACTGGATGTAGATTGTGTAACACTGGATTTGAAAGTCATCCGAGATGTGAATGTTGTCCTGGAAGGCAAAGTTATGATAGCCTCAAATACCACAAGGTAATATTTGTTACAAGGGGTGCTGGAAGAATATGTATGGGAAGAATACATATTTTCATATTTTGAGTTGTTTTCCTTTAAGAGTGAGAGTGTAACAGATACCTACTGGAAACAGTGATACATTTTCTTCCCTTTAAAATGTGGTGTCCTGGGACTTTCAGCTTAATGAACCAGTGGGTTTCAGTTCTTCAGAAGAAGGATGTGTGTGTTGTGCTAAGTTGCTTCAGTTGTAACTCTGTGCAACTCTGTAGCCTGCCAGGGTCCTCTGTCCATGGAATTTCCCAGGCAAGAATACTAGAGTGGGTTGCTATGCTCTCCTCCAGGGGATCTTCCCAATTTAGGGGTTGAACCCGAGTCTCTTGTGTCCCCAGCATTGGCAGGTGGGTTCTTTACCACTAGCACCACCTAGGAAGCCCCTCAGCAGAAGGCTAGGACACACTACTTAATTGCTTGGATATTTATAGGACTCTTGCAAAAAGTAGGCTCCTGGGAGGCAAGGTTTGATGAGAGAGAAAGGCTTTCTACTTTTTCAAACTCCCTAAAGATTGGTGGTCTGAACTTTAGCTTTCACTAGAGATTGCAGGAAGAGGGAGCAGATGGGCTGAGATTAGGAAGGCTATTGATTGCATAGGGAAGAACTGGAGATTCCCAAGGGTGAATGGAGAAGAGGAAGACAGAGGACATGGTCAGGTCCACGACTCCTTCCTTCCCATTTCAAGTTAAGTCCTGGAAGTGAGGTGTTAAAAACAACCAGGTAAGGTTTCGGGCATGTAAGAGAAGAGGGGCTTTCTCTCCAGTTTTTCTGGGCACAGGCAGGAATTTCAAATCCCCTCATTGGAAAAGACCCTGATGCTGGGAGGAATTGGGGGCAGGAGGAGAAGGAGATGACAGAGGATGAGATGGCTGGATGGCATCACCGTCTCGATGGACATGAGTTTGAGTGAACTCCAGGAGTTGGTGATGGACAGCGAGGCCTGGCATGCTGCAATTCATGGGGTCGCAAAGAGTCGGACACGACTGAGCATCTGAACTGAATGACTGACAGAAAGAAGAGCAACCAGCAAGGTGCATCCAGTTGACCGGTTAGAACAGATTCTGGGGGCATTGTCGACTCCTTGCCTCTCCAGCCAAGGCAGAGTTCAGTCATCGGGAGGGACAAGCACAAGGATCTGATGAGGAAAGAGAAAAGACTGCAAGTTTTCCTCCTGGTGACTTTTAGCAGTGAATAACAGAGACTGCAGTTTCAACGCCTGGGTCAGGAAAATCCCCTGGAGGAGGGCATGGCAACCCACTCCAGTATTCTTGCCTGAAAAATCCTATGGACAGAGGAGCCTGGTGGGCTTCAATCCATGGGGTCATAGTTAAACATGTCACCCTGCTTATTTAACTTATATGCAGAGTACATCATGAGAAACGCTGGTCTGGGTGAAGCACAAGCTGGAATCAAGATTGGCAGGAGAAATATCAATAACCTCATATATGCAGATGACACCACCCTTATGACAGAAAGTGAAGAGGAACTCAAAAGCCTCTTGATGAGAGTGAAAGAGGAGAGTAAAAAAGTTGGCTTAAAGCTCAACATTCAGAAAACTAAGATCATGGCATCCGGTCCAATCACTTCATGGGAAATTGTCGGGAGCCAGAGTGAGGAATCCCACCCGTGACAGGGTCACGTGGCAAACTCAGATGGCAGGGCAATTTGAGTCATCGGATTTCTCCCTGGTTTTTCCTGAACATGTGCACCCCCAAAATAAGAATGTGTCTGTTTTCCCATTTCAGCCCAACCCCCCTTTGATAATGCTCTAGCCTGCCTAACAGGTTCCCTAATTTTCTGCAAGCTTGTGAATTGCTCACAACCTCCCAAATGTGAAAGGCACAAAAGCCTCAAAGTATCTTAAAGTTTCAGAGTCTTTTCAAATGTATATTGGTGACAGGATTTCACAGTTGACTCAATGATTGCTGCCAGACCTCCTTATTTCTTATCTCTCAGGCACCCGGGAAGATGTGATCTATGTAATTGGGATATGGAAAAGGGGATATGTAGTAGTTTTGATGTTAGCAATACTGAACTTTTGAGTAAATTACTTTCCTTTTGCTATAAATCACTGTACTTCCTTTTATTACAAACTGCTGTATTCTTATTTAATGTTTTCTGAGAGTGGCATTCAGACTTGGAAAGATTAACACAGATAAGTCTTCTGGTTAACAAAAACTTCATCAGGAGAGAGCCATAAAAATGTTAATAGGCCTCTTGGCCAGAAGATAGTGTAAACCACCTGAGACTTTTGTAACAGGAGAATATGCAAATAAGAAAGCCTTGTCTCAATGAGGGTCGGGACTGCTACTTCTGCGTAACTCTGCATATTCTATTGTGTGTAATTTGGGGTATATAAGTTGATTCTGAACAATAAACACTCTCTTGGAGCCTTATGCCAACGTTAGATTTCCCCTTTTTTTCCCTTTTTCCCCCCTTCCCTTTTTCCCCTTTTCTTCCCCTTTTTTCCCTCTTGGAGCTTTACACCGATGCTGGGCTTCCCATGTCATTCTTTTTTTCCCCTTTCTCCCTTTTTCGGCTGAATTCCCATCTGGGGCGGGGAGGCTCACCACGTCTACTTATCTGTCCCGGCTGCTAAGATCTGTAAGAGAGAGGGCCCAGGAAGGGGCACTCTCCGATATTCAAACGGACGCCGGTGGCCTACGTAGATGGTGCAAACCTCTTGTCTTGAGGTTTTATTGGTTTTCCCCGTAAACCAAGTTATTCAGCCCTCTTTTCTTCCACTAATTTCCTACTATACTATTCTTTCCTGAGCTATCCTGTTCTCTCCTATCCTGTCCTATCTCGCCTGCTCTGTCCCCGCTTTGAATATCCCTGGATCCACCGGGGCTGGACCCCGGCAGAAAATATTTTTAGATATCAAATCTAAAACCTATAAAAAGATTCTAGACCTAAGCTTAATAATCAGTATTAGTCTTAGAACAAGTATTTAGGTATGTATTTGGTGTTTATCTCTGGTATTTAAGTTCAATTTTAAAAACAAAAATAATGATGTATAACTTCATGTGCTCTACAAAAAGTTATTCTCTTAAATCAAGATAAATTTATGTGCAATATAACCACAGATATAAAATGAACAGTTTAATTAATTTTCACAAATTCATGTAGTCATGGAATAGCACCTCAATGATCTTATTATCTCAAAACAATTCCATCATATTTCTTTTCAGTCTATCCCTCCCTCCCCTGCCCAGCACCCACTGATCTCTTCCTGTCACTATTCAACTGTTTTACATATTCTAGAATTTCATATAAATGAAATCATACAGCATTTAATCTTTTGCTTCTGATTTCTTTTGTTCAACAAGTTTTTAAAATTTATCATGTTATATGTTCCTTTTATGAGTAGTGTTCTATTACTTATATATACTTTTATGGAGAGAACTAGTGAACACATTCACATATACATCCTTTTTAGACAAATGTCTTCAGTTACTTCATGTAAATATCTGGTAGAGAAATTGCTGGGCCATATGATAAGTGTTTAAATATCGAACAAAACTAAGACTATGACATCCGGCCCCCTTCAATTCAGTTCAGTTCAGTCGCTCAGTCGTGTCCGACCCTTCGCGACCCCATGAATCGCAGCACACCAGGCCTCCCTGTCCATCACCAACTCCCGGAGTTCACTCAGACTCACGCCCATCGAGTCAGTGATGCCATCCAGCCACCTCATCCTCTGTCGTCCCCTTCTCCTCCTGCCCTAAATCCCTCCCAGCATCAGAGTCTTTTACAATGAGTCAACTCTTCGCGTGAGGTGGCCAAAGTACTGGAGTTTCAGCTTGAGCATCATTCCTTCCAAAGAAATCCCAGGGTTGATCTCCTCAGAATGGAATGGTTGGATCTCCTTGCAGTCCAACGGACTCAAGAGTCTTCTCCAACACCACAGTTCAAACGTATCAATTTTTCAGTGCTTAGCCTTCTTCACAGTCCACCTCTCACATCCATACATGACCACAGGAAAAACCATAGCCTTGACGAGACGGACCTTAGTCGGCAAAGTAATGTCTCTGCTTTTGAATATGCTATCTAGGTTGGACACAACTTTTCTTCTAAGGAGTGAGCGTCTTATAATTTCATGGCTGCAGTCACCATCTGCAGTGATTTTGGAGCCCCCAAAAATAAAGTCCGGCCCTCTTACTTCATGGCAAATAGAAGGGGAAAAGGTGGAAGTAGTGACAGATTTCCTCTTCTTGGGCTCTAAAATCATTGCAGATGGTGACGGGAGCCATAAAATCAGACATTTACTTCTTGGCAGGAAAGCTATGACAAACCTAGGCAGTGTGCTAAAAAACAGAGACATTACTCTGCCAACAAAGGTCCGTATAGTCAAGGCTATGGTCTTCCAAGTGGTCATGTATGGCGTGAGAGCTGGACCGTAAAGAAGGTGGAGTGCTGAAGAATTTCTGCCTTCAAACTATGGTGCTGGAGAAGACTCATGGGGGTCCCTGAGACAGCAAGGAACTCAAACCAGTCAATCAAACTTAAACCAGTTTGATTTAAGGGAAATCAAACCTGAATACTCAGAAGGACTGATGCTGAAGTTGAACCTCCAGTATTTTGAGACCTGGGGTGCTGCAGTCCATAAGGTCACAAAGAGTTGGACACGGCTGGGCAACTGAACAACAACAGCTATGATAAATGTATATTTAATTTTTTAAGAGAATGCCAAATAATTTTCCATTTTAATCCCATTAGCAGTAAAGAAGAGTTCTAATTGCTCCATATCTTACCCAATAAATGGTGTTACCAGCCACTTAAATTTAGCTTTTCTAGTGGGTGGATGTATAGTGGGTACCTCATTGTGATTTTGTTTTTCTTTTTCTGAAGATTGATAACCAGTATCTCTTCATGTCCTTACTGACTATTTGAATATCTTTTTTATATAGTGTCTTAATCTTTTTGATCCATTTAAAAATTTTGGCTTTTGTCATTGACTTTTTTAGTTACAAGATTTTTGTCATATACATGACATTTTTATAACATGTGACTTAACTTTTTACTTCTAGCAGTATCTTTAAAGAATATAATTTTTCATTGTTTATAAAACCCACTTTGTTAGTTATCTATTGCTGCGTACTAGTTTTCTTCCAAATTTGACAGCTTAAATCAACAACACTTATTATCTTACATAATTGTGTGAGTCAGTAGTCTAGGAGCAGCTAGATAGATATTTCTGGCTTAGAATCTCTCATGAGTCTTCAGTAAGGCTGTTGGTTGGACTGGAGCTTGAGATCTGTTTTTATTCTCATTCACATGGTTATTATCTAGTCCCCAGGTCCTCCAACCTAGATGTCTCCATAGGGTTGCTTATGGTACGACAGTTCAATTTCTTTAACAGATGTCATCCAAAGTGGGGAGAGAAGCAGGGCTAGAGCAAGAGTTGAGACCAAGATGGAAACCACAACATCTGATACAGTAATTTCAGAGGATGGCATGTGATCACTTCTGACATAGCCCGCTGGTCACACACGCCAACTCTATGCAGTGTGAGAGGAATAACACAGGGTGTGAGTGCCAGGAAGTACTAGGGGGATGACCAGGACCCCGCTTGGAAACTAGCTCTCACACATATTTATAAGCACTTATTTTATGGTGCTCCTTCTTGTATCCTACCTACGTGAACTTTATCTAACCTAATGGCATAAGGATTCCCTCCTTTGTCTCCTTACATAAGTTTTAAGCTTTTTGGCATTTCTATTCAGGATAGTTACTCATTTCAAGCTATTTTTTGTATAGTGTGATAGGAGTTGAAGTGGCAGGAGCTGCGTTAGGCATTACTGACAAAATAGAGGCACGGCCCTAGACCCCCTCCCTTTGTTCCGTAGGCACAGACCTGGAATGAAGGAGTTAGGCTTTGTGATTCTGACTTGTTTTTTTCCTTTCCTCGGCTGAGTTGACTGAAGAGAATGTTGAGGTGCTTATTGTTTTTGAGAGGAGCAGGAGAAGGCATAAAGCCTTCTGCAGCTGTGTTCAAAGAATAATTCATAAAGTTAATCACTGACATTTGTTCAAGGACTTTTACAAAAGAGTGTTTCAGGGTGATCACAGAGGCTGCGGCTTGAGACCATGGGAGGAATTCCTATCTGAAGCCTATTTGTGAGAAAAGTATTTATGGCAAAGGAGTTTGCTGAATTTAGGGCTTAGGAATAATTAAAATACTTAGAAGCTAAAGATATAAGGATTGCTATAATGTTACAATATTCTACTATAGCTTATAAAGATTAGGGACTTTAGAGATATTATTAGCTAGAAGCCCTTTTTAAGAAATAGTAAGCTTAGGATACTAGGGGCAAACAGGACTTAGAAAGATAAGAATTAAACTGAGGAATGTGGTATGCAGCCCAGACATTAGCATGAGTTACAGTGTATTCACAAGGACACATGAGAAAAAGTAGATAAGAGAACACTGAGGAAGAAACTCCTTTTGAGGGGCAACAATGATTTTTGGAGAAAAATAAATCTGGGTCAATGGGAACTAAGAATATCAAACCTCTGACTTAATGCTTTTGTAAAAGTATAAAAGAGAATCATAAGCTTGAAATAAACAGGCAGTCCAAAGAAAAACTGAGAGGCTGCCTCAGTTTCTCTCTCACCAACACTGCTCACCCCTTCAGGCTGAATCCCTGGCTGCTGGAGCTGGACTCCGGCATTGAAGTATCATTATTTATTATGAATTTCTAGTGTTTCAAGTGAAAGTATAATTTCTCCACAGGAATTACATTAGCACAAATTTTTAAAATTGATTTACAACATTTCTATTTTTAGTAGAACTAAGTAAGCTTCCACCATTTCGTGCTTTCCCACAGATTACAGCTATAATCTTTGGATAAAATTATAACCTGTAGACATTGGTAAGTGAATCCAAATAAGAAGATTCTGAGAGGAGAGTTAAAACATGAATTTCCTTTTTAACAAGGAAATTTAAACAAGCTGTTGCAAGATGGTAGATTGAACTCACTTCATGTAAGGTGCCTGAAACTTTGATAAAAACCTAAATCCTATGTGACATTAAGAAAAAAAAAAGAGAGAGAGAGAGAAAGATTTGGGCCAAATACAGCCATTTAGAAAGTAAACTCAAAGTGGGAGAGCATGAAAACAGAACCTCAAGTTCTATATCTAAACTCTAAAGCAACCTTTGGTTACTCCTTGAATCACATATGGGTATGATATATTACAGCTAGAATAAAAAATAAAATCTAAAAGTACAAGTTGCCACCAAAGACCAGAGTTGAAAGTTTAGTCCAGCTACATTAACAAACAACCCTTAAATATAAACACTCCTTGGAAGACTCCCAGACTCTCCACTAGAAAATATTAACAATGTTTAGAGTAAAGTAAAACATTACTTAACACACTATAAATCATGAAAATGTACCAAATTCTCAATAGAAAAGTCCATCGATTGTGACCAATCTTGATTTGAGATACACAGAAATTAGGATACAAAGATTTTAATATAGTTATTATAATTAAACTCAGTGAAGTAGAGCAAGATGTGATTCACAATGAATGAAAATATTTGAAATATCAACAAAGAAAAGTATAAAATGGAATTTCAGGAACCAAAAATAAACCACAATTTCTAAAATTTAAAAAATAAAAATAAAAAGCAACCTGGATGCTGTTAACAGAAAAATGGGTTTAAGACAGAAAAACTAAAAAAAATAAAAATTAATCAAAATTCTAGGCTAATGCATCTATAGGGCACTAAATAAAAAGAGATGGATCCCAAAAAAAAAAAAAAAAAAGTAGCGAGGGATCTGAAAGTCGCTCAGTTGTGTCCAACTTTTTATGACCCCATGGACTATACAGTCATGGAGTTCTCCAGACAAGAATACTGGAGTGGGTAGCCTTTTCCTTCTCCAGGGGATCTTCTCAACCCAGGGATCAAATCCAGGTCTCCTTCATCGCAGGCAGATTCTTTATCAGCTGAGCCACAAGGGAAGCCCAAGAATACTGGAGTGGATAACCACTTCCCTGGTGGCTCAGATGGTAAAGCATCTGTCTCTACAATGCAGGAGACCTGGGTTCGATCCCTGGGTTGGGAAGCTCCCTGGAGAAGAAAAAGGCAACCTACTCCAGTACTCTTGCCTAGAAAATCCCATGGATGGAGGAGCCTGGTGTCCATGGGGTCGCAAAGAGTCGGACACGACTGAGCGACTTCACCCACTCACTCACTCACTCAACCCTTCTCCAGCAAATCTTCCCGACCCAGGAATTGAACTGAGGTTTCCCGCATTGCAGGCAGATTCTTTACTGACTGAGCTATCAGAGAAGACATTAAAGGTAAATCAATACCAATAAACTAATATGAAAAAAGGACCAAAAAAAATTGACAGAAATTATTCAAACCTAAGAAACTCCAGGGAATATAACACAAATTATACCATTTTAATGAGGAGTAGTGGAAGGTAGAGAGACAAAATAGGTAGAAAATATCTTTTAGAGATAAAAATGTAAAAGTTACAATTTTTCCAAAGATTAAAAAAATTGTTAGTTCAAGAAGCTTCTTCTAAACAGGATGCATATGAAAAAATTTGTGGTTATGTACAAAATAAAGTGGCAAAAACTAAATATTTAATATAAAGGGAAAATCTTCAAAACAACCAGACAAAAATGACGGAAAACATATAGGGGAACAATAACTTGTTTCGCTATTGACATCTAATCAGGAAATATTAAGACCAGAATTTTCTAAAATGCTAGAGGAAAAGTCAACTAATTATTCTATATCCTATGAAAATACATGCTAAGTCGCTTCAGTCATGTCTGACTCTTTGTGACCCCATGGACTGTAGCCCACCAGGCTCCTCTATCCATGGAATTTTACAGGAAAGAATATTGGAGTGAGTTGCCATCTCCTTCTCCCCTTGTAAAAATTGTCCTCAATAATAAAGACAAACTTAAAACATTTTCATGTAAAAGAATGATGACAGAAGGGGTCATCAGCAAACCTGTACACAAGAGATATGAAAGGAGATTCCCTCGGCTGAAGAGAGATGATAACATGAGTAACTTTGATCACCAGGAAAGAGAGAAATGAAGAAAGAGAAGATAGGAAGGAAGGACGAAAATAAAGAGAGAGAAAAAGGTAATGATTAAAGATAATCTTCCCTGGGTCGGGAAGATCCCCTGGAGAAAGAAATGGCAACCCACTCCAGTATCCTTGCCTGGAGAATCACATGGACTGGGGAGCCTGCTATGCTACAATCCACGGGGCCGCAAAGAGTTGGACACGACTGAGCGACTTCACTTCACTTCAAAGACAATACATCAGGAAGACATAACAATTGTAAATATGTGTGTATACACATGCATGAAGCACAACTTGATTGAATCAATGAAAAATCAATTTTAAGATCATAGTTTTAGGCATTTAAATCTATCTTTCAAAATATGATACAACAAATTATTTAAAAATTGGTATCACTATCAACACTATCAACATGTTGACCCGACTGATATTTATAAACAATACTTACTACATCTGCAGCATTAAAATTTGCAAATCCCACATAGTGCATTAGCCAATATAGACCATACACTTATTCAGAAAATGAGTCTCAACACATTTCAAAGGACTGCGCTAACTTCTAGATAATATGAGTGAAAAAAAATCTCTAGCAAACATAGAAGATATTTCAAATTTCATAATGATGAAAAAAATATTTCCAAATATATGACTGTATAGAAATTCCCCAAACATTTATAGCCTAAATAAGACAATTATAAATAATCTACAGATCAAGAGAAGAAATCAAAAGTGACCTTATAAAATACTTTGAACTGAAGGAAAGCAAAAATACACTTCAAAGGCTGTTCACATAGCTGTTAGATTAGTTAGACAAGGAGGCCATTAGATTGAGAGCTCTGAGCCTATATAAGTGAAACAAAACCTCAGCCAAAGTAAAGTCTTATAAATATGCTCAATAAAAGTCAAGGACAGCCAGTCATGAACAGACAATCAGACTTTCCCAAATAACTCAACTATTTAAGTTGTGTGGAATAAAATGATGTCTTTGCATTACTTCTGCATCTGCTCTATAAAAGCCTTTCCCAGCTCCTATAGAAGCAAAGTGCCTAACCACTTTCAGCTGGATGCTTTCCCATGAGAACAGATATTTGCTCAAATTTTGAAAAATTTAATGTGCCTCAGCTTATTAGTAAGAGCTAAAGCAGTACTTGGTATCTTTATGGCACTAAATACCTAAATAAGAAAAGGAAGACTCAAAACAAATGACTTCAGGTTCCACCTTAAGAAACAAGGAAAAGATTAGAGTCATAGTATTAATAATTAGAATATTTTAAAAGTAAAGCCCAGGCTGAAAGCCAATGAAAATATGAAATGAAGGCAATAGAGAAAATCTGTGAAGTCCAAAGGTGGTTCTTTGAGAAGACCAATAAAATTAATAAAATTCTAGATGAAGAATTTAAAAAAAAATGGCACAGATTAACAACCTCTGGTGTGAGAAGGGTTCTATCAGTCTTGATTTACAAATATTAAAAGGATGTAAAGGAGATATTGAGCTTCCCTGGTAGATCAGCTAGTAAAGAATCTACCTGCAATGCAGGAGACCCTGGTTCAATTCCCGGGTCAAGAAGATCCCCTGGAGAATGGACAGGTTACCCGCTCCAGTATCCCTAGGCTTTCCCGGTGGCTCAGCTGGTAAAGAATTCATTTGCAATGTGAGAAACATGGGTTTGATCCCTGGGTTTGGAAGATCCCCTGGAGAAGGGAAGGGCTACCCACTCCATTATTTTTGCCTGGAGAATTCCATGGATAGAGGAGCCTGGCAGGTTACAGTCCATGGGTTGCAAAGAGTCAGACATGACTGAGAAAGTTTCACTTTTCACAAAGGAGATATTAATGTTTTGACTAACACATGTAACAGCTTGAATTAAACAAACAAGTTTATTTAAAGACACAACTACCACGGCTCACTAAAGAGGTAATAGAAAATCTGAGTAGCCCTGTATCTATTAATAAAATTGACTATGTGTTGAAAATATTAACCCTCAAAGAAACTCTCAACCTAGTAATTTCTATCAAATATTTAAAGAAGAATTAATAACAGTTCTAAAGAAATAAAGATAATTTGAGAGGAGGGAACAAGTTTCCATTTATATTATAGGACCAGAATTATAATGACACCAAAACCAGTCAAATATATTTCAGTTAAACTACAGAACAAATACCATAAGAATATAAATGCAAAAATAACAAGCAAAATTTTAGCAAATCAATTCCCACAAATAAAGACAACATGTTATAATCAAGTAAGTTTTACCCCAGGAATGTGAGGTTGATTTAACACTTAAAGGTCAACTGATGTGATTCAGTACATTAACAAATGAAAATAATTATGATTATCTTAATAAACAAAAATTTTTAAAATAATATCAAAGATACATCCTGATAAAAACCCTAACTAGGAATAGAAGAATACTTCCTCAACCTAATAAAGAACATTTTTATTAGTTTTTTTTATCAATATTTTGCCATTTTAAATGTACTGATATTTCATATATATATATATATTTAATTAACATTATCATTTCATATGTTTGATGTTCCAACAAACTTGGAAAATTTCTGGGACTCAGAACCTTTCTGGGAATTTTAATAATCCATTAAATTGTTCTGAGGTTCTAGAAACTTTCTGTTTCTAGAGAAAGTTTCTAGAAAGTTTCTGTTTCTAGAGAAAGTAAAGGTGTATTCTTTAAAGGTTATTGGGTTTTTTTTTTTATCAATATTTTGCCATTTTAAATGTACTGATATTTCATATATATATATATATTTAATTAACATTATCATTTCATATGTTTGATGTTCCAACAAACTTGGAAAATTTCTGGGACTCAGAACCTTTCTGGGAATTTTAATAATCCATTAAATTGTTCTGAGGTTCTAGAAACTTTCTGTTTCTAGAGAAAGTTTCTAGAAAGTTTCTGTTTCTAGAGAAAGTAAAGGTGTATTCTTTAAAGGTTATTGGGTTGGAGAGCTATCCACAGGGGGTGGAACTTAAACCCGAGAATGACTTACCCAAGGCGCTCAGTGGTGATGAGAGGAGCAGTAGTTCAGAGTGTTCAGTGGGTATCTCACCTGGGCACTTCATTGTTCCGTAGGCCATCAGCAGTCAGCTTAGGAGCCCATTCCTCATCACAAAACTTGTTAAAAAAATTATGTGTTTAGTTGCTCAGTCACGTGTAACTCTTTGCAACCCCGTGGACTGTAGCCCACCAGGCTCCTCTGTCCATGGGATTTTCCAGGCAAGATACTGGAGTTGGTTGCCATGTCCTCCTCCAGGGGAGCTTCCCAACCCAGGGATTGAACTGGGGTCTCCCACTTTGCAGGTGAATTCTTTACTGTCCAAGCCACCAGGGGTTGAATAAGACAATTTGAGTGATACAAAGAAAAATTTTTAATGACTCCTGAACAATATCCATTAGAACACTGCAAATTAGGGCAGAAGGCAGGTAGCTTTTATGGAATAAACTATCTAGAAGAGGAAAACAGAAAAATACCTGACTGGCTGGAGCCATATAACCCACCTTGTTTGGGGGAAGAAGGGACAAAGAAATTAGTATAGAGCCCAAAGATGGCTTGGTGATTGCAGATTGGCTTAAGGATACCCTGAGTTTCATGTCTAGTGGAGCATATATAAGGACATGAGAGTTATCTAAGTTTCTGTCAGCTAATGTGGTACCCTGGGCAGGAGTGACTCCATCTTGAGCCTAGAAATTTCTGTTAACACTTCCAAGGAAAACATGTACTTGCAGCCATCCAACTGGAAAGAAGAGGAGTTTGCTGCTTTTCCTGGACTGTAGGTGGTTCAGGGTCAGCAGGTAAGCAGGAAGCCACTCTTCAGGGTGCATGTGGATGGGAAGTGGGAAATCACGTGATATAGCTCGGTCAGGAGCTCCTGACAGGCATTACTGAGTAAACAGTTGCCAAAGGAATTAGCTGTAATACAAATTTACACTCCTCAACTTTGTCCATAAATATCTATGGGGAATATAGTATGTCACAAACATTAATTTAGGTCTTGGGCTGCTACAACAGTGAACAAAATAGGAAAATACCTGTTTTTTGTGGAGCTTAGATTCTTATTGTGGAAATAGCACAAATAAGTAAGCAAAATAAGTATGTCAGACAGTGGCAATATTATGTGAGAAGGAGGGTCAAGAAAGGTGGTATTGTTATTTCAAATAGGTTGCTTTGGGAGGCATCATTAAAAGGTAGACATTTTAATAAAAGCCTGAAGATAGAAAGCAAGCCATTCACATATCTGAAGAAAAATAGCTCCAAGCTGAATAAACAGTAACTATGTATGTGGAAGGGCTTCCCTGGGAGCTCAGCTGGTAAAGAATCAGCCTGCAGTGTGGGAGACCTCAATCCCTGGGTTGGGAAGATCTCCTGGAGGAGGACATGGCAACCCACTCTAGTCTCCTTGCCTGGAGAATCCCCATGACAGAGGTGGCTGGCAGGCTACAGTCCACGGGGTTGCAAAGAGTTAGACATGACTGAGCGACTAAGCATAGCACAGCACAGCATGTATGTAGAAGCATAGTTAACATGTTCAAGGATTAGAAAGGCGCCAGTGTGGACACAGCAGAGTCAGCAAAGAAACAGGTAAGAGATCAGGTCAGAGACACTTCGGAAGGAAGTCTCTATAGAACACTGTGGACCATTGTAAATAATTTGTATATTACTCTAAATAAAATAGAAGTACATTGGAAAATTTTAGGCAGAGAAGTAAAAAGATATATATTATGTTTTAAAAGGATCAATTTAGTTGCTATGTTAACATTGGACCTTTGTGGTATAAAAGCAAGAACAAAGGCTGGGAACCATTTGGGTGGTCAATAGACACAGTCGATGAAGAAATAAAAGACAAGGAGGGTAACAGGAAACAGGAATGTGGCCAGATTCTGGGTACCTTTTCAAAGTGAAAATGATAAAATTTACAGTTATACTGGGTGTGGAGTGTGAGAAAGTGAGGAATCAAAAGTAAAAAGTTTTGTCTTGAGCATCTGAAAGAATAATGATGTATTTTATTTTATTTTTTTTAACTATGCATTTTTCGTCCATGCAAGGTGGCTTGCAGGATCTTTGTTCCCCATCCAGCGGTTGAACCCGGAGCCATCACAATGAAAGCACCAAGGCCTAACTACTGGACCACCAGGAATTTCCCTGTAATTTCTTAAGATAGAGAAGGTCAGGAGAGGTACATTAAGATAGAAGGGATGATGGATTTTATCTTTCTCTTCAATTACAGTTTAATAATTCATAGACAACGATATAGCATTCAATGAAAGACTTGCTTTGTATTTTCTACTAGATTCTTAAAATTAATATGCCATCACCCTTGGAATAAAATTTTTATTTCTAACTCTTGCCTTTTATATGTTTGATTTTTATACTCCCTGTCTATCTGTCTATATCCTGGAGAAGGAAATGGCAATGCACTCCAGTATTCTTGCCTGAAGAATCCATGGACAGAAGAGCCTGGTGGGCTACAGTCCATGGGGTCACAAAGAGTCACACATGACTGAATGACTCCTAAACCATGTTTTGTTTGAAAATATGGACTTTTATTCTTTGACCATGCTGTCAGTGAGCAAAATTTCAGTTATTGCCATGTCATCTTTTTTATAAAGTAGTGTTTGTGCAATTAATATGATTTGCTTTGAATTTTCTCTTAATTTATATAAACTACTAGTAAATGAAAAATTAAAGTGTTAATACCAGTCATACAAAGATGTCTCATGAACATAATGCAATTGTGACAAAGATAGAATTCATTAAGAATGTGGAGTGAAGCAACTCTTTACTTTCAGTTCAATATCATCAGTCTTATCTGACTGTCTCTGTGTGAACTGTAATGGGCAAAAGTATAAAATTCAAGGACACATGTAGGATGCTAGTATATATTGTTGTACTTTAAGAGCTCTGCAGGAGCACACAATTGATGCAATGCCACCCTTTTGTTCAGCTTGAAAATATATTTAGGTTTCACAGTTAGAATTAGACATGTAATGACTAATTCAAATGTCATGCTTTACATTTTATAGACTTCTGTTCATTAATTTAAACATTAGGCTTTCTGTAAGAAATAAATCTCAAGTGGTTGTACCAACATATTCCTAGATCGTGTCTGAACAACAACAAAAAAAATTGTTAGCTTAATCATCCAGTCAAATGATAGATGAATCAACAGAAAATATATTAGCTAGGTTACTGGGAGAACTGATAGAATTAATATGGTTAAGTTGCTTATATACCTATCAAAGATATACTTGCAAAATTACAAAATTGTTCTATGAATTAGCACAAAATGTTATTTAAATTAGCATACCATCAATTAATTGACAAATACCAAGTTATTAACATCATAGTATAGAAATATTATATGTTCTAGAAAACTTTCTTACTGAATTTTAGACTGATCCTATAATTAACATGCTTCTATCTATAATTAAATACTTTATATTTCACTGTTGATATCTAAATCTCCTCTAAGTTTGTTCTAACTTTATTTCATAAAAAACTTGAAATTTGGAAGAATTTTAGTTTTGCTTATATGGTTTTCCCACCTTATAGCATGTATAAAGACAAATTCCCAGAGGCCTTAATGTTTGAATATAAAAATAAGTACAATTAAATTTCCAGTAGTAAGTACAAGAGAAAGGCACAGTACCCAGCAAGAGAAGCATGAGGCTATGGTGTGAAACAACACTGACTCCATGTGCACGGACTACATGGGGAAAACAAAGTTTTTAAAGTGAAATGTCAACCATTTGAAAGTTCTACAAGATGGATAAAGGATTTTTGCACTAAATTAAATAGATAAGGAATTTTTTAAATAAATAAGATAAAGATGAAATGCTTAATAGAAAAGTAAGCTAAACAAGAAAACAAATTTAACAGTATAGAATATGTGAAAATCAAGCTTCAATGTGGAAATGATCTGTATTTCCATTGACAGATAAATGGATAAAGAAAATGTGGTGTATGTATATATATATGTGTGCATATATAAAATAAAATTTTATTGAGCCTTTAAGTTAAAAGAAGGAAAATCTATAATATGTGACAGATGGATACAATTTGAGAGCATTATGCTTAGTGAAATGAGCCAGTCCCAGAGAAACTGCAGAAATACTGCATGGTTCACTTATATGTGGTATCTACCACAGCCAAACTTAGAGGAATAAGGTGGTTGCCAGCCACTGAGGGAAGAGGAAATGAGGAAATACTAATAAACAGGTATTAAGTTTCAGTCAAGTCTGAATAAACCCTAGATATCTGCTATACCACATTGTATCTCTAGTCAACAAAAAATATACAGTGCACATAAAAATTTGGTACAAGGGGAGATCTCATGTTAAGTGTTTTTCCTTGATAATTGTTTTTGAAAAACATCAAGCCTTACCCTAATAATCACATAACAGGAACATATTTATGTGGAAGGACTGCCTTCCCAAGTGGCATAGTAGAAAGAATCCACCTGCCAATGTAGGAGACTCAAGAGAACCCTTTCAATCCCTTGGTCGGGAAGACCCCCTGGAGTAGGAACTGGCAACCCACTCCAGTATTTTCGCCTGGAAAATTACGTGGACAAGGGAGCCTGGTAGGTACAGTTCATAGGGTCACAAAGAGTTGAACACACTTAGCACACCCACACATAGTTTAGGACATCAGATAACCAAAATTTGACATGAATCGTAATGTTATATGATGATAAAGGTTCAGAATATGTCTCAGCAACCCATGGCACATATTTAGTTTTAAAAGTTAATTGTAAAATTTTATTTAAGTTTTTTAGCAATGGGACTATATTAAATATATATAATTTAGAAAGACTGAAAGGTCTGTGAAAACGTTTAAGATTAAAAATATTTATGAAAAATTTAAAGATTATAAGCAGCTGGAAAATTGTGGAAAACAGAAAACAGGATAAAGAATAAATAGGCACATTTCTAGAGAAACAATTTATCAGAGCATACCAGGTCTTTTTCACATTATTCAGGCCAATAATCACATGCACACACACACACATATATCTGTGTGTGTGTGTGTGTGTGTGTGTGTGTGTGTGTGTATGCATGCTAAGTCACTTTAGTCATGTCCAACTCTTTGTGACCCTATGAACTATAGCCTGCCAGGCTCTTCTATCTATGGGATTCTCCTGGCAAGAATATTGGAGTGAGTTGCTGTGTCCTCCTCCAGGGGATCTTCCTGGTCCAGGGATTGAACCCTTGTCTCTTACATCTCCTGCACTGGCAGGAGGATTCTTTACCACTAGTGCCACCAGGGAAGCCCATATATATACATATATTTAACTATTTTTCAAATTTTAGCTACAGTAATTATAGCATGGTTTATAATGTTAAAACTGAAGTGACGTAGCAGCATAATGTTAAAAATAAATGTCTAAAAGAAATAAATGAATATAATTTAAGATAACTGTTGCAGCTTAAAATATTGCTACATGTGTTTTAAATATCTTTTAGCTACATATTTATTAATGTAAAAGGTATTTAATACAATGTTTAGTAAAAACCATGTTGGTGCTGGTTTAGCCACTAAGTTGTCTCTGACTCTTGCATACTCGTGAACTGTAGCCTGCCATTCTCCCCTGTCCATGGGGCTTCCCAGGCAAGAGTCCTGGAGTGGATTGCCATTTTCTTTCCCAAGGGATCTTCCCGACCTGCACCAAGGATCAAACCTGCATCTCCTGCATTGCAGGCAAATTATTTACCATTGAGCCACCAGGGAAGCCCCAATAAAAACCATGCTACACATTAAATGCAAAACTCTATTTCATTTTATAGAACTATAGATTTGCATATATCTATATTAGATATAATTATCTGTTTATCAGTTCAGTTCAGTTCAATCACTCAGTCATGTCCGACTCTTTGCGACCCCATGAATCGTGGCATGCCAGGCCTCCCTGTCCATCATCAACTCCCAGAGTTCACGCAGACACACGCCAATGGAGTCAGTGATGCCATCCAGCCATCTCATCCTCGGTTGTCCCTTTCTCCTCCTGCCCCAAATCCCTCCCAGCATCAGAGTCTTTCCCAATGAGTCAACTCTTTGTATGAGGTGGCCAAAGTACTGGAGTTTCAGCTTTAGCATCATTCCTTGCAAAGAAATCCCAGGGCTGATCTTCAGAATGGACTGGTTGGATCTCCTTGCAGTCCAAGGGGCTCTCAAGAGTCTTCTCCAACACCACAGTTCAAAAGCATCAATTCTTCAGCACTCAGCCTTCTTCACAGTCCAACTCTCACATCCATACATGACCACTGGAGAAACCATAGCCTTGACTAGACGGACCTTAGTCGGCAAAGTAATGTCTCTGCTTTTGAATAAGGTATCTAGGTTGATCATAGCTTTCCTTCCAAGGAGTAAACGTCTTTTAATTTCATGGCTGCAGTCACCATCTTCAGTGATTTTGGAGCCCCCCAAAAAAAATTCTGCCACTGTTTCCATTGTTTCCCCATCTATTTGCCATGAAGTGAAGGGACCAGATGCCATGATCTTAATACTATATATATAGCTATCTTAAGTTGATATTTATAGAATTATAGAAATTCTATAGCTTAAAGCCCAGTAATCCTTCCATTTGCCATATCTCAGTCACAACCTTCAAAATTCCCCCCACAATCCTGCCTTTTATATAGTTATTTTCTTGCATATTTTAATTTTTTCATTATCTAAATATGTATCTCTATTCATTGTAATTTAGTATTTTCATTTTCTTAAAATTTGGTGTGTCTCTTAAACTTTTTAACTTACAGGTGCAAATTCGTTTTCTTTTCTTTTTTTTCTCCCTTACACCATATCAAATTGAAAATCACCATCCATTTAAATTGCAAATTTTCGTTGTCTGGATTTGCTGATTACATGCCAATTTTGCAATTCATATTTTTCACTGCCCTCTGGAATTTTCTGCAACTTGGAAGAAAATAGACAGCTTAGGTTTTTTTTTTTTTTTTTTTTAGCAAGATTACACATGATTTGAGTTTTCTAGCTTGTCTTTCTCTTTCGGCTTAATTCCTCTGTCCATTAATCCATTGAGAGCTGAATTATAATTTCTTTTTTAGGTATTACCTAGTAGTTCTACAAAGTTTCACTTTCCCTTATCTGTAAATTATTATTGTTTGATACTTGTTATATTAATAAAGTATTAGTTCTCTTTTTCTACTTATTACTTAATATTAAAATATTTTAAAAGTAACACTCAAATAGAAAAAAAAACAACAACAAGATAAATCCCTGATTTTTCCCCTTATTTTATAGACTTACACCTAATTTGTTTCTTCTCATCCTCTAGAGTAACTATTACATTAAGTATCACTAGGAACTCATGCATTTAAGCATACTTGATGGATTTCACTTCTTTCATATAAATTCAACTCATTTTGAAGCTCAAATTATCTACATTTTAGTTATAGCTCATCTTCACATTGAATCCTGTCTCCTTTTAATGTGATCTACTACGAGATATTCTGGACTTATTTCATGTCATTTTCAGCCTCAGAACTGGAATCAGTCACTCCTCCAAGAGGTCCTCCTTGTCTTTAGTGGAAAGGTATTTTAAATCTACAATGTGGATGTTAGGGATGGTCACTTTTACCTGATTTCTTTCTATATGGTTTTGTAGGCGAATTTATAGGAAAGAAACACTGTTAGAACAATGACTTGACCAATGGATGAATAAAATGCCTAATGAGTTTATACTAATTTTCTGGCTTAAGAATGTAGGGCCACTCAGCCTCTTCTACTTTACATCTACTCTGCTTTCACCTTTAGAATTCAATTCTAAAGAGGGAGTGATAAAGTTACATTTTCCAATAATTATCCATTTGCCTCATTCCACATCATATTCACATCAGTTTCCATGTAACAATATAAATATGTCCAAAAATAATATGATTGTTGAACACAGGTAAAAGATTTGCAAATACATTCTTTTTGTCCTCAGTTATTTTTAATATTACTGAATCTACTTTGTCTAGGCAAAAAGTGATTATATTCTATCTCCCCTCCTCATTTAATCTTAGTTCCTTATAATTAGCTATAATCAAGGCTTATTTTCATATGAAAATTTGAAATTTTAAAAGGCAGTTTCATTTCAGAATATCTTCTGTAACCTCACAGAGCTCTCACAACTGTTTTTTTTTTTTTTTCAATTGCTACTAGTATTTAAAAACACAAGTTTCTTCTGGTTTAGTTCCACTCTCCCACTTTTATCTGACTTTTTCATTTGTATTGGACTTGTTCTGGTAAGTTTGAGGTCAGTAGTTCAATTCTCAGGTTTTTGTTTGTTTCTTTGTTTCCCCTTAGTGTGGAACTTAGTTCTGGGTGTTGGTCATGCTTAATCAATTTAAAAATTCAGAGGAGCTAAATGGTTCCAGCCCTGTCAGACCTTCCTACAAACAGTTACACTGACCAACTGTGGATTAAGCAAAATCCCTCCTGATTTTAGTTGCTGTTTTCAAAATGGTTCCTGATGAATATCCTGTTTTCAGTTCTTAAAATGTCTGATGGTGTCTCCATGCTTCTGTCAACTAGAAGCTGACTAGTTGCCATGGGTGCATGCCATCTGCTTCACGAGGATTAAGTCATGTGTTGCTGCTGCTGCTGACCCTCAACACCCTGGAAGGGGATCAGGGTGGCGAGTTGAAACGAGGCACTCTGTGCTTCTGGAACACTGGCAGGACAGGTCTTCAGAAAGGTATTCTCAGGAGCTCGTTTTATGAGCTTAATTCTTGTATCTCTCAAACCTAGGAAGTACTAAAACTCTTCATGGTGGTGACTGCTTCTCATGACTAGCAATAGCTTCACAAGGCCAGCAGAACTTTTCTACAAAAAAAGAAAAATACATGTGCGTGATTGCATGTTCTCCCCCTTTACCAAAATCACATGCGTACTCTCCTTTCCTGCTACCTCTTTGGAGCAGTTTTTTAGAACTATCTGAGGTATACTGTCACCCTGCTTATTTAACATATATGCAGAGTACATCATGAGAAATGCTGGGCTGGAAGAAACACAAGCTGGAATCAAGATTACTGGGAGAAATATCAATAACTTCAGATATGCAGATGACACCACCCTTATGGCAGAAAGTGAAGAGGAACTCAAAAGCCTCTTGATGAAAGTGAAAGAGGAGAGTGAAAAAGTTGGCTTAAAGCTGAACATTCAGAAAACGAAGATCATGGCAGCTGGTCCAATCACTTCATGGCAAATAGATGGGGAAACAGCGTCAGACTTTATTTTTTGGGGCTCCAAAATCACTGCAGATGGTGATTGCAGCCATGGAATTAAAAGACGCTTACTCCTTGGAAGGAAAGTTATGACCAACCTAGAGAGCATATTGAAAAGCAGAGACATTACTTGGCCAACAAATGTCCCTCTAGTCAAGGCCATGGTTTTTCCTGTGATCATGTATGGATGTGAGAGTTGGACTGTGAAGAAAGCTGAGCACTGAAGAATTGATGCTTTTGAACTGTGGTGTTGGAGAAGACTCTTGAGAGCCCCTTGGAGTGCAAGGAGCTCCAACCAGTCCATTCTAAAGGAGATCAGCCCTGGGTGTTCTTTGGAAGGAATGATGCTAAAGCTGAAGCTCCAGTGTTTGGCCACCTCATGCGAAGAGTTGACTCATTGGAAAAGTCTCTGATACTGGGAGGGATTGAGGGCAGGAGGAGAAGGGGACGATAGAGGATGAGATGGCTGGATGGCATCACAGACTCGATGGGTGTGAGTCTGAGTGAACTCTGGGAGTTGGTGATGGACAGGGAGGCCTGGTGTGTTGTGATTCATTGGGTTGCAAAGAGTCGGACACAAGTGAGCAACTGATCTGACTGACTGACTGAGTCAATGAGGTGCTATCTCCCAGGCTGCAGTTCTCATTTTACCCCCAATAAAACTTAACCCCCATCTCTCACACTGTGTGCTTTTTAAAAGTTGACCCTTCTATCTGTAGAAAGGCTGAGACAGCACAGGGGTTGTTCAGTTCAGTTCAAGTTTTCTCCCAACCCTTTGTCTTTGGGATTGGTGGAGATATCTTGTAATTTAATTTTGTTTTAAATGGGGTTCATTGGTTTTAGCTTACTATTTAGTTGTTCTATCTGCTTTTATAAAGGTATTTGAGGAGATTAAATATTATGCTCCTGTCATTTCCCCAGAGTCCCTTGTTCTTACACTGAAACTAGTTTTTCATAATGGAGGAATGTGTCGTTAAATACAAATAACTTCGTCTCCTTTTGATGTTCATATGTCAAGGTATTAGAAATATACTGTAACAGTATTTTATGAATAAAATGCAATAAAATTTAGCAGAACCTATGCCAACCAATTAAATTAAAGTAAAATCATAAACCAGAGCTAAACACAGGGCACCAAAAATTGTGTTAACTCCAGGCAAGTATCTTTTGACTCTTTCCACAAAAGTCTGCCCTGTAGGCAAATGGTTACAAACAAGACTGACGGTTATTCAGTGTCGGTCTGTTTAGTTTCATCTGGAGAGCCAAAGACTGTTATTTCTTTTCAGCAACAAAATTACTTGTGACAGTCAAATCCTTTTTGTCTAATGCCGTTTTGTATCATTTTTTAAAATACTAAATATTAGCTGAGAAATCAGTCTGCGATTATTCTGACATCCATGTCCTTTGGCTTCACTGCTTCTATCAAAGAGTTTGTCTTTGGGGATATAAATATATGCAGTATTTTGCGCAAGTTCTTTCCATTGTTCATGAAATCATGTTGTATTAACTACAGTTGCATTTATTTTGTGCTCATGCTGAGTCACTCAGTTGTGTCTGACCCCTTGTGACCCCATGGACTGTAGCCCACCAGGCTCCTCTGTGCATGGGGTTCTCCAGGCAAATATACTGGAGTGGGTTGCCATTTCCTCCTCCAGGGGAATCTTCTTGACCCAGGGATTGAACCTGTGTCTCCTGCATTGGCGGGCAGATTCTTTACCGCTGAGCCATCTAGGAGGCCCCCTAGATTGATTTAACTCTAGGCTATTGGATAAGAGGAAACTGTATATGTCTGTAGGCCTCAAAACACATGTGTTTTCCTGTGCAGTACAATCTTTCTAAACTACATTATGTTCAATAATAAAATCCAGTAGACAATAATACATTTTTAGGTATGTGTAAACACTGATGAAAATCTTATTCTAACTAGAATTTCCTGGAAAGTTTATCAAATCCAAATGGGAACAGTTTTGCATTCTATGCTAAATTTTTAAAAAATTGCTTAAAAGTTGAAATTTTCAACCTAGAGGATTGTTAGACCTATGTCTTCAATTTCCTTTTGCTGTATACTAGATAGCTGCTTTTCACTTTCACGCATTGCAGAAGGAAATGGCAACCCATTCCAGTGTTCTTGCCTGGAGAATCCCAGGGACAGGGGAGCCTGGTGGGCTGCGGTCTATGGGGTCACACAGAGTCGGACAAGACTGAAGTGACTTAGCAGCAGCAGCAACAGCAGCAGCATTTTCCTTACAAAGGTCAGAGTGTACTAAGAGAAGAGGAAAAAGGGTGCATTTAGTGTTGGTGTCAAGGATTTGATTTATTTTTATTTTGTTTATGTAAATATTAGAACATCATTTAAGGACTAAGCCTCAGTGTCATCTTCATTTTCTGTTTACAGACTCTGGTGGGCTTGCACCAGATCTTAGAGCTTTGCCATTCTTTATCCACCTGATAATGGTTGTTGATATATTTGAAACTGGAGCACATATCGAGATAGCCATTTTTGGCAAGTGTTCTGTGATTTAGTCTCAGTAATGGAACATGTTCTCCTTTGAACTGTCTCCATGAAAAAAGTCCCAGTGATGAAAATGTGCCTCCTATTGGCCACAGACATTCTCTTACTTCACATCAATACTTTGTCCAGAGCTTTAAAGGTATTGACTAAGTGATACAATGCAAAAACTTTTTTTATATAAAGTGATTCTAAATAATATCAAGATATCCAGATGATATTGTTAATTCTAAATTTAAGACATGTTTATAAATTATGGTTAAGTAGAAATTATTTGGACAAATATAAAGTTATTCATTGAGTGGTTTGTCAGATTGGATTCAGTGAAAGAGCCAGAGATTATTAAGAATTTTTGTAAATTTTGTGTCTGTATTTGTAAGTTATACAACAGAAATTTAGATATGAGGTTGCTGATTTTTATATTTATTGATTAAGCATGCCTGGTGGCTCAGTGGTAAAGAATCTGCCTGCAATGTAGGAGACCACCTGAAAAACAGTGGAGGAGGGTTCGATCCCTGGGTCAGGAAGATTCCCTGGAGAAGGAAATAGCAATCTCTCTCATATTCTTGCCTGGGAAATCCCATGGAAAGAGGAGCCTAGCAGGCTACAGTCTATTGGTTAGTAAGAGTCAGACATGATTAAACCACCACCACCAGTATAATAATATTCATACATCAAGATACCTGTTACAACATTAATTTAAAATGCAGTGAAAAATTATAGAGTTTATTCAGGTGAGTTATGTAATATGATACTATTTTTTAAAGATAATTTAAGAATATTTTAAGTCATGAAAAGAATTAGAAGGGGATAATTAAGGAGGTTCATTAAGAGGCTGTTATAGTAAAAACAATAAAAGATAAATAAAATATTTGACCATGGAAGTGATATATCATTCTATTTAAAATATATTTTTGACCTATGAAGATGTAAGGAAGTGTCAAAAAATGACTTCCACGTGTATACCCAGAGAAGCTGCGTGGAGATGGTACCACTACCCCAGATGGAATGACTATGAAGGAGTATTGGTGGGAAATTTCTTGTGACAGTTGTTACATGAAAAGCTATTAAATAGGCATTTGTACCTAGATGTTCAGAGTTCAGAAGTATATCTTAGGATGAGAAATATATTTATGAATGATTATTTTTAAAAGCTGAGAATGTGCAAAGTAAAAGGCAGTCATTATGTTGGTTGTTATGTAATGGATAAAATAGTTAATTAGTTACGCATTTTCACTAAAATATATGTTAAGGACTAGATATCATTAGCTTTTCTATGGTGCTCTTGTCATGGGTGATATCAACAGAAAAGATGTTTTCTGTTACTGAAGTGTTTTGGGAAGAAAAAAAAATCCATGATCCCTCACTGAAAATGTAATCAAGGTATAATCTAAGTGATCAGGAGGGAGGTTGCAGTAAATCCAGATTTGGAAGCTGTGTTGTTAGAGAACTGACGGTGAAAAATGAAGCCAGTAAAACATGAAGTTAAGACAAATAAAGCATGCACAGAAGCACAGAAGCAATTAAAATAAAATACACAAAGTAGTAAATGTCCCCTGAGAAATGATGTACAAATATGTAAGTTCAATTTGTAATATGGTATTGAAAATTCTTTTTGTAGCAAAAGATCAGGGATACTTGAGGAGGGAGTGACTATAGAATTCAGCCTTATATGGTAACCGGGATTTGAACAAGGAAACATGGGAGAGAAATGATTAGGTGGTTGACAATTACCAGCAAGACAGGTAGAATAACTGGAGTAAGTAAGGTATTTGCATCTTGTACCTGAGAGGACCAGGTGTATCAAGTGGAGCATTGGGTGACTCAGCAGGACCCCTACATCACACCAAACTGGATGGGCCTTCAAATTTCTATATCATCTCACTGCCACTAATGGGTAATCATTCTTTACAAGTATAACCCAATAGTTTCAGATTATTCAAATGAAGTTCATGGTTCATATACTGTTGAAGCCTGGTTTGGAGAATTTTGAGCATTACTTTACTATCATGTGAGACGAGTGCAATTGTGTGGGAGTTTGAGCATTCTTTGGCATTGCCTTTCCTTGGGATTGGAATGAAAACTGCCCTTTTCCAGTCATGTGGTCACTGGTGTTTTTCAAATTTTCTGGCTTATTGAGTGCAGCACTTCCATATAATCATCTTTTAGGATTTGAAATAGCTCAACTGAAATTCCATCACCTCCACTAGCTTTAACACATAGATTAGCTTTAAATATTTTTCTTCTTCAGAAAGGTTTTGTTAGTAAATTATTTGGAATAGAAAATGGCAATCCAGTTCAATATTCTTGCCTGGAACATCCCATGGAGAAAGCAGTCTGTGGGATTACAGTCCATGGGATCACAAGGAGTCGGACAGGACTGAGCATACTTGCGCTCACACTCAGTAAATTAATAGACACAAAGGTTTTTGACATATTTACAGTGTGATGTATGCTGCATGTGAATATGGAATCTGAGAATGAGTATGATTTTAGAGATCTTTTACTTATTTCAGGCTCATGCTTGCAACTAATGTTAATATTACATTCCTAAACACACAAGTAAAATAATTCAATAACTAATATGAGTTAGAATTATTTGTTTCTAAGTTATCATAATTTTTTAAAAAGTAGCTGTGTGTTCAGCATATTTTCCACAGGTCTTTTATTTCTCAGTCTAATCAAATACTTCCTCTTTGACCTTTTGCTCTTTTCTTACATGTCATAGAATGGCAACACAGGCTGTATAAATTATTATAAGCACATAGTCACAAATCATCTGTAGGAAATTTAACAAAGATAATGAAAAGCAAGCAGAGAAGACAGTACAGATAGCAAGCAAGGTGATGCTTATAAAGAGCTACTTGCATTGGTCTTTCCATATCATCCCTATCTATAGTTAATATATTCTACTTTTTGTTCTTTAAAATTGAACTCAGATATCTGTCTCTTTTCTTTTCTTCCAGAAGTGAGATCGAGTCAAGTTGTTGTTATTTCTGCTCAGTTGCTAAGTTGTGTCTGACTCTTTGCAAATCCATGGACTGTAGCATGCCAGGTTCCTCTGTCCTCTATTATCTCCTAGAGTTTCCTCAAATTTATGTCCATTGAGTCAGTGATGCTTACCTAACCATCACATCCTCTGTCTTCATCTTCTCTTTCTTCCTCCAATCTCTCCCAGCATCAGGATCTTTTCCAATGAGTCAGATCTTCCAATCAGGGAACCAAAGTATTGGAGTTTTTGTTTCAGCATCAGTTCTTCCAACGAATATTGAGGGTTGATTTCCTTTAGGACTAACTGGCTTGATCTCCTTGCAGTCCAAGGGACTTTTCAAGAGTCTTTTCCAGCATCACATTTCAAAAACTTCAATTCTTTGGCCCTCAGCCTTCTTTATGGTCCAGCTCTCAAATCTGTAATTGACAACTGGAAAAACCAAAGCTTTGACTATACAGACCTTTGTTGGCAAAGTGATGTCTCTGAATTTTAATATGCTGTCTCAGTTTGTCATAGTTTTCCTTTCAAGCAGCAAGCGTCTTTTAATTCCCTGGATGCAGTCATCATCCTCAGTGATTTTGGAGCCCAAGAAAATAAAATTTGTCACTGCTTCTAATTTTCCCCTTCTACTTGCCATGAAATTATGGGGCTGGATGCTATGATCTTAGTTTTTTGAATGTTGAATTTTAAGCCAGATTTATCATTCTTCTCTTTCACCCTCATCAACTTGCTCTTAGTTCCTCTTCATTTTCTGAACATCTAAGGTTGTTAATATTTCTCCCAGCAATATTGATTCCAGCTTGAGATTCATCAGCCTCACCTGTCACATGATGTATTCTGCATATTAGTTAATAAGCAGGGTGACAATATGCAGCCTTCCTATATTCCTTTCTAATGTTAAACTAAATGTTGCTCCATGTCCATTTCTAACTGTTGCTTCTTGACTCAAATATAGGAGATCATCCATGTTTAACAGTGCTGCAATTTTTTACGAATTGGAAATATTGGGTTTAATCCAATGGTGGTCATTGGTGGCCTTGACATGAGAGTTTCTGTGTTTTGGATGTAGAATAATGTCATTGAAGTTGCTTTAAGGAAAAAAAAATCAGAGGATAAAGATTGAAGAGTAGCAGCACTTATATCACATTGTGAAAATATTATAATAATAATTCTAAACTGTTTACATATCTCACCAATTAGATCCTCATAGAAGTTCCTGAAGCAGGGGCATATCCCTCTCCACTAAGGACAGAGTAGTAACTTAAAATTTACAAAGTAAGGAGTGCATGACTTAGACACAAATGAGATTTATGTGACATTAGATTTCAAGTGTGTAAAGCGTGCAAGAAGGCAAAGTGTTTGTCAGAGGAGGCATTGCAAATAGCAGAGGAAAGAGGAGAAGTGAAAAGCAAGGGAGAAAGGGAAAGCTATAGCCAACTGAATGCAGAATTCCAGAGAATAGCAAGGAGAGATAAAAAGGCCATTTAAAATGAACAATGGCAAGAAATAGAGGAAAACAATAGAATGGGAAAGACTAGAGATCTCGTCAAGAAAACTGGAGATAACAAGGGAACATTTCCTACAGGGATGGGTATGATAAAGGACAGAAACAGTAAGGACCTAACAGAAGCAAAAGACATTAAGCAGAGGTGGCAATTCACAGTGTTGCAGTGGATTCTGGGGTTAAGAATTTGATATTCTCACTTATAAAATGGGGATTATATGCTCACATGCACCATGTACATTTAAAAAGGGTGTTTCCAAATCAATAAAGTGAAATAAGATGGGGGGGGGAAGAACATAAATGGTGTAATTCACCAAAAAAATGAAAGACTCAAACTATCGAAGTATAGTAGAATAAAAGCTTAGCACCCAATCAAAAAGTGATGACTTAGCCAGCTTCCATAGAAAATACTCCAAAAATATAGATTTCAACTTTTGTTCTAAATTAGAGGATTCTCAAAGCAAAACTTCCAAAACACCCATTTTTTTTAAATTAATTTTTATTTTTTTAGTTTGT
>SJXQ01005277.1:0-16890 GCA_006408695.1 Aepyceros melampus
TCATGGACTGAAGTCCACCAGGCTCCTCCATCCATGGGATTTTCCAGGCAAGAGTACTGGAGTGGGGTGCCATTGTCTTCTCCGTTTTAAAAACTAATTCTAAATTATTTCTGTGAGGTAAAAGAAGATAGCATATATCTCATTGTTCCATTGTGTCTTTTTATATTTATTTCCTAAAAAAATGTATCTCTCAGATAATGATAGGATCTCCTAAGGATGGCAAGAATGGGATGCTAAGCACACCACAAAGATATCTGGGGAATGGGTGTATCACCATATATATGTTGAATAGACGAATGCTGTTTCAGCCTTCCAGTTCCTTTCCTTGTGACAATTCTAACTCAGTCCTTGTAAATGACCTGATGTATAGAAGAGACATGCATTTTGGCTTTCCTATTGGTGGTGTTTGAAAAAAAAAAATTATTTTTCATGCAAAACTTTAGCCAAATGTAGTTCCTTTTTAAACTTTGTATTGTAGTCAACTGACTGGACACTTTGGAATATGGAAGGAGTGGAGCGAGAAGGACTGATAAAAAAGACCCTACATCATAGAAATTACAATATAAAATGTTAGAAAACTTCAAACGGAACATTTGAATGAGGAAAACAAAATTCGACTCAATGTAAATTATATCTTTAATATAAGCTTCTTTTCCACTTGAGCTTTGTTTTTCAAAATTATTATATGAACTTCAGAAGTACCTTGGTGATTCTCTTATTCTCTAGGAGTCATTGTTAATTCAGTTGATTTTGCTTTTGCTAACCTGGAATCTGGAGGCGGGAATAGGGGTGACTGGGAAACAAGAGAAGACTGCCACTTTGCTAATAAAAACCAAAAGAAAACCCAGGCTTCACTAGGAAGAAAGGTAACTGGAAGGTCAGATTTGCTTTTTAGTCTATAGAGTTTTTTCTCACAAATGAACTCAGGTGTTTAATTTATTGCTATTATAGAATGCTGAGAATGCTTTACTGAAGGAGACAGCAGAAAATTTATGAGTTTAGAGATAAAAATCAGAAAATGCAAGTCTGGCAATTTAGTAAACAGAAGAGAGAGTGTGAATGCCTGTGCCATAGCACATAGAGGGCAAATTTTAGGTTTTAGGAAGAAATGAATATTCTATTTAGTGATATGACAACTTCAGAGAACAGTGTTAAAGTTGAATATATAGCTTTTTATAAAAAGTACACTCATCACACCTCTAAAACTGTCAGGTGCTTGATTTCTTTTAACATGGAAAAATGAATTTCAAAGTTAACACAATTAGTAAACAGTTTGACACCAAAACAAACACAAAAGAATGCAAAATGCACACTCTTAAATTTCTGAAAAAGTTAAAGACATTTAGGAAATATAATCTGGTTTTCACAATGAAAGAATCATCTCTTTCTATTAAAACTTGTCTGTTAATAGTAAGTAAATGTTTTTAAGCATTATAGTCTGCTCAGACAGTATAGAATCTGCCTGCAATGCAGGAGACCTAGGTTCAATCCCTGGGTCAGGAAGATCCCCTGGAGAAGGAAATGGCAACCCACTCTAGTATTCTTGCCTGAAGATTTCCATGGACTGAGGACCCTGGTGGGTTATAGTCCATGGAGTCAGAAAGAATTGAACATACTGAGCAACTAACACTTTCACTTCAGGCATCACGAGAGAGAGATTTCTCTTAAAATATGACACTTTTCCTCACAAATATCAATGAATATATATTTGATACCCAGTAGTAGTTCAGTGATATATCAGGGGTACTTACAACTCTTATTAATGCACCATTATATAAGCAAATTTTTTTCTGTACATGTCAATAAAATTTGATTTTACCCTTTCTGTACTGAAAACCAAGAAACTCAAGGAATTTTCTGTCTGTCCAGTTTTGCTTTTGTTTTCTTTTCTTTTTCTGCTTGACTATATATTAAGGAATAGAAAAGTTCATGAAAAATTTGTTCTAATTTCCATCTTTTTCTGAAAACATGAATCACAGTGTTCAAAACTATTTGTTTTGTTTGACTATCCGTTAACCAGTCTTGGCAAAATATTTCTCCACAGTTTGAAGTTTTGCTTCTGACTTTTTAATCTCATAAGACAACTTTTAGTTTCTCCATACTCTTTGAGTAACAAAGTTTTAAAATGTATATATTACAGAGGGGTAGACCTAGCATGAAGTTCTCCAGATCTATTCCAATGAACATACTGACACAGAAAATGTTACTGAACCTGGACTTGTCTGCTCACTTGTGCATAGTAAAGTCAGGAACCTGGTGGGTTATAGCCCATGGTGTCACAGTCAGACACAACTTAGTGACTAAGCACCAACAAGAAGCAAGAAGAACGGGCAGCTCATGCTCAGAAGCCTGAGCTCCTGATGGCTTAGGGAAAGGCTTTTAAAGGCAGTTTGAGAGAGGAGGCCACAGGGTGCATGATCAGTTTGTGCTCGGTTCCTAGATTGATTGGCATCAAGGTGAACTTGCAAGCATCATTAACTGTCTGCTTTCAACTGGTCTGGGTTTCACATGCATTCGATCAGCACTTTTAATCCGTTGGGGGTCTGATTCCTGTAAAAACAATTTAGGAATGTGTATCAGATCTTTATCTATATCTTTCAGGAAACTGGGAGTTCAGTGACTGCTGTGTAGCTGATTCATAGTATAAGTTGTTACCAGTTTCTTGACCTAACAGCTATTCTTTGTTTCTCAGTCTTTACATTTCCTAATCATTAACTCTTGAGCCAGACTTTTGAGACCCTGGGGAGTCCTGGAAGGCTAAAGCAAAAGCCTTTTATTTCAAAGTACAGGGACAGAAGAGCTTGTATACAGTTTCAAAGATAGACGCTCAGATTTTTTAAATAACAAAATTTCAACCAAGTAAATTTGAAGATATGATTGGCTTTATGGAGCAAGTCAGGAATGGGTCGGCATCCTGTCTAGCAAGTAGAGAGGTGCTCCAAGGCACTCTACAACATGAAAGACTTTTGTAGACAGAAGGGGAAATTTGCAGAGTTGTTTTAGATTTAGGCATCCTATCCATGGAGGACAGAAGAGGACTGTGGGAGATTACCTCACTGGTGCTGACCTGGTCATTTTAGACTAACTTATTAGAATACATTCCTGGAGAAAGTTGTAATTGAAATTAGATTGGGCATTACGTCTTAGTTCACTTAGTTTACTTATTTGGTGAGGGACAGGGAAGCCTGGCATGCTGCAGCCCATGGGTCGCAAAGAGTCGGACATGACTGAGCGACTGAGCTGAACTGAACTTACTTAGTTTGGTTATTAAGTCCCCAGTTTGCTGGGGCTTAGCACAAGTGTCTCCATTTTAGGTCTGTCTTTTTTTTTTTTTTTAATCAGTTGCATTAGAGGTTATTGAATGTCCATGTAAAATACATTTTCCTATTCTGTGAGTTCTTTCTAGGAACAATAGAGGAGCTCTCTTCCTATCCTTTCTCCAGTCTGCAGCCTGTTTGCTTCACCAAATATATTTGGACGACTTCTTTCTGATTTCCCTTCTTTCCCATTCCTCATCTCCTCTCCTTTTTTTCTTGGTTTTACTATCCTTAATGTTAGTTTAAAGATCTAAGTCACCCTTAATGCTAATTCATTATAAAATTTTCCCCAGTGTAGAATTTATTGGAATCACAGGAGATACTGTTATGCTTAAAATAACATGGAATACTAGGAACTAGTCTATTTCTTTCCCTTACATTTGAACACTTTATCATCATTATCTTGTTACGTGGTCATGTTACTTTACCAGATTTATTTCTGAAAAGATTCATGTGAATTAATGACTTGTCAGTTATCAAGCTTGCATTGCTTATGTGACTTTCAATTTAAGTATTCTGAAAGTCATTTTTAAAACTTGGTTAAAAATTGTTACCATATATGTTGCATATAGGTATATGCATACATGCACAAGAATATGCAGGTTTTGGGTGATTTGATCACTTGTACAGTATCTGTTTTGTTCTTTCTTCCAGTCAAAACCCATTCATATAATTTGCTAAATAACACTTCTTATATTCAGAGCCCATCATTATTTTCGTATTTAATTCATTTCTTATTTCTAGCTTTTATTCACTTATATCTTATTACCTTTGTATAACTTTTGGTTACCTTTCTTCATATATGAATGTTCCCTGTATTCCCTTAAAAAACATCTCAGCTTTTCGTAAGTATGCCTCACCTCAGAGAAAGGTCTCTTTAGCCCCTCAAAAGTGACCCTTACAGGAGAAATTTCTTACTCCCTACTCAGTTATCAAACCAATTCTACAACTGTCAATTTAAAATTTAAATGTTAATATTTAGTATATTTTACCAAATAGTAGATTTGGTCTTATGTATATTGAGAGATATGGTATATTTTATTTACATGATTTTAAAATTTTAATTTAAAAATTAATTAAACAAATTCACTTGATGATAAGAATGTATCAATGGGAGCTCCCCAGATGGCTCAGTAGGTCAAGAATCCTCCTGCAATGCAGGAGATAGTTGATCCCTGGGTTGAGAATATACCCTGGAGGAAGGCATGGCAATCCTTCCACCAAGAATGCAGATTCTTGCCTGGAGAATCCCATGGACAGAGGAGCCTGGCAGGCTACAGTCCATAAGGTCACAAAGAGTCGGACACGGCTGAAGTGACTGAGCATGCATACGTGCATGTATAAGTGAGCAGTGAACCTGTGTAGGGAATACGTCAGGAAAGGTCTTGATTAATAGAAATAAGAATACAAGAGTCCTAAATCCAGTTAATCAAATTCATTCTTCTGTGCTCAGGTATGTTATTTAAGAGAAGACTACTTGAGGACATATTTAAATCATTTTTCTTACGATTACTGAATGTATGTTTAAGGATCTTGACCATCCTACTTTCTTTAGGGCATGGCTGTTAACTTCTTATTTGATCTTTCAATATCTGAATCCTTGTTAAGACTGAGAGGAAGCTCCTTTTTTTGCTAAATTATTCTCTCATGTAAGCAATATTGATAACATGGAGGCAGTGTGTGTGTGTTGTTTGTGCCTTTGCATTTAATACCATTTCAGCTTGGAATCCTCTTTGTTTTCCTGGTCTCCGTAGGTTTTCTTCAAATGTAAGTTATCAGCCTAAAAATCAATTTCAACATTGGTAGATGGATAACTGATATCAGTTCAGTTCAGTTCAGTCGCTCAGTCATTTCCGACTCTTTGCGACCCCATGATTCGCAGTACGCCAGGCCTCCCTGTCCATCACCAACTCCCGGAGTTCACTCAGACTCACGTCCGTTGAGTCCATGATGCCATCCAGCCATCTCATCCTCGGTCGTCCACTTCTCCTCCTGCCCCCAGTCCCTCCCAGCATCAGGGTCTTTTCCAATNAGGATAGCTCCTCTAGGCCCTCCTGTGCCTGCCCAGCCACCACTCCTCAGGTTGCTCCTCCCGCCGCCGGCCCTGGCCTATATGTAAGTGAATGACTTGTTCAAAGTTACACTTCTTAAAAGTAAACTGGAGCTATTTAGCTATATTTCTGAATCCCTCTTTAATTTCCCTTTAACATCTCTTTAATCTTTGTTTAACCTATACTTTCTGTATAGTGTAGGAACTGAATATTATTCCAGTTTCTGTCCCCAGAATTCATAGAGCACTTAGATTAAAGGAGCATAATATTTTTTGGTCAAGTGAACCCTCCCCAATGAATTGATTTCCTTGACAGCATTTCAGATGTAATATTATTCCTGTTCTCTCAAACCTAGGTTCTCTTGTTTTTTACCTGTTAGATACATTTAGAAAGTGAAGTAAAAAACTTATTACTATAAGATGTTAATAAATGATGACTGTATATGTTTATATTACAAAACCCATGTTTGTTTTATTTTTAATGAGTCAAAAGCTGGATTACATAATAACAAAGACATAAATCTCTACTGGTGAAATTTTAGGTTATCTGGTAAACTGGCTATGAAGATATTTTGACTGAATGAGTCTTTCAATCTGGAAAAACTTTCATTTCCTTCAAATTCAACCATAGTGGTGACTGCCTACTTTATTTGTGCACAGTACTTTTGGGACTTTGCAGTTTATGAAGGGAATTCCATTTTGTACAATGCCTTGAGTGTATTCTGTTAAGATTTATATGGTGAATTCTTATGAGGTTAGTAGGATTGACACATTTGTAATTAAAGAAGAGCCTTACTATATTAGAATAAAAGTGGAAAGTAGATCTTGAAGAATAAAGTAATTTAATTTACTTTATATTGAGCACGAATATGTGTGTAAATATAGATACCCAAATTCCAAATAATATGTATATAGAACATATTTTCAACAAAGTAGAATGACTAAAATTGGTTAAATTATAAAATATATGAGGGTGTTTGCTCTCCATAATTATGAGGCAATGAAGATCTTTTAATTTGTTACTGAAAACATCTCTGTTGATTAATCCATGCTTCTTTGTGTTATTATCCAAAATTATACATACACTTCAAGAATTATTGGTGTGGATATTGCTCTCATCTTGAATACACTTGGGTCTATTCAATGAAGAATTTTCAAAATAAATTTTCTCATGTCAGAATAGTGGCATTAGTTTTAAAGGGAATGAGTGAACTAAAGAGTGACCCTAATGAAAATATCCAAATTTGTATGTAAATATACACAAACATTTGGGCTTCCTTGGTGGCTCAGCCTATAAAGAATCAGCCTTCAATGCAGGAGACCCGGGCTTGATCCCTGGGTCAGGGAGATTCCCTGGGGAAGGGAATGGCTACCCACTCCAGTATTCTTGCCTGGAGAATCACAATGACAGAGGAGCCTGGTGGATTACAGTCCTTGGGGTCATAAAGAGTCAGATACGACTGAGCAACTAACACACACACACACAGAGAAACATTTATATTTTAACTAAAGATCTTTGAACAAAAATTGAGTCTTCTTTTATTTTCTTTATTTGTTATAGATTTAAATTTGAATTCTTGCAATGTTAGTAAAATGACAGTTGCATTAATCTTAATTATTGTTCTTTTGACTGGCTTTTATCTCTTTTTCAACATCTATTTTGTTGCATCTAAATTTTTGTTGGGCCTTGGTTATATAGTATGAATTTAAATGAGGACAGAACTTCATAAATCTTAATAATGGTCAAATGTGCAACACAGTAGTAATGTATACAATGAAATATGAATCAAAGAAAGTAATTGGGAAAACTCCAAGCTCCTCAGGTTTAATATCCTTAGATAGAGTGTGCGTTAGCATTTTTGTAGAGCTCTAGTAAAGTTTTTGTTTAGTTTTTACTTGAATTAATGAATCATCAAGTGTTTACCCTCCATGTTCTTATGTCAGTGTGAATATATACTCTATGTATGTGTGTGTATATATATATATATAAATTTATTTCTAAAGACTGATTTGTGATTTAGCAAAGAAATTATTTTTGCTATTAGTAGCTAACGTTTATTAAAAACATTGGTATATATTAAGGATTTTTAATGAATTATATAATTTAACTCTAAAAACTAATCTATGAAAACTAATGATGTGTACATTTTATCATTTTCATACTCTGTTGAAGATACATAGTCTTAGAAAGGATTTTATATGGCTAAGGACACAAAACTTGTAAGGGACGGCTCTTGGTTAAAACAAGATGCTGTTTGTTACTAGTCAGTGATTTTGACTACTACATTCATGAGCTTATGGAGATGGAAAAATTTCATTAAGAATAAGGAAGTTAATAATACCCTAGGACTATAACTCCATTTTATGCAAACTTTTTCAACACAACCTTATTCCACTGATATTTTACATGTCTCTTAATTTCTATAGGAAAATTTATTTTCTTTTGGCCTTAGGAAATGCTACTTATCATTTTATAAATGTCATCTTCTGAATAGACTTTCAAGTCCCAGGAGCATGTATCTATTTTCTTTCCTTGGAACTTGAAAGACTGACAGAGCACTCTGTACTGTTGGTGACATTGATGGTAGAACTAAAGACAGAACTCCCCGACTCTGTGTCCCAACACGTCTCTAAACTTGCGGTTGCCACAACTGATTTCCTTCCTCTCCACTCTACTCTTGTGCTTGCTTAATGTCCTTTTGCAACTTTTCTTTCTTTGCATATAGAACAGGCCATTTGGATTTATTATTGCTTGTGATGAATAGACCATCAAGCAGGCTGGCCAATCTGTTACCTTTTGTTTGTGTTCCCCTTGTAAGTTGTTAACTCCTTCCCATTATTTTGTAGACATTTTGTAATCTTTCCCTCATAAAATCATTGAGGACATGGGCAGTGCCTTTATTTTTTCATTTCCCTTTTTCATGTAACATCTATTGTTCCCACTATGCTTTCCCTTAGAAGCAGAGAGCTTATCTTTTTCACTCTTAGAAACTCAGTTACTTAATGTAATACATAGAATACAGTAGGGACTTAATAATAATTTTCTGACTTAATTTTGATAATGGACAACCTCACAACTTCAAATATTAGGCAGGCATAGGTTCTTTCCTGTGTACCTGGAGTTTAAGAATGTGCCTTCCTGTATGTCTCAAGTTTGTGTGCATGCATGCTGTGACTTCAATTGTGTCTAACTCTTTGCAACACTGTGGACTGTAGCCTGCCTGGCTTTTCTGTCTATGAAGTTTTCCCGGCAAGATTACTGGAGTGGGTTACCATTTCCTACTCTAAGGCATCTTCCTGACTCAGGGCTTGAACCCATGGGTTTTTTTCCCCACTAATACCACGTGGAAAGCCCATCTAATTATTTTACCAACAGTCAAATAATTTGCAGGCTAGTGAAAACCTTTGCCATTTGATAGATGTTTACTCTTGCCTGGCAAATCCCATGGATGGAGGAGCCTGGTAGACTGCAGTCCATGGGGTCGCTAGCAGTCGGACACGACTGAGCGACTTCACTTTTACTTTTCACTTTCATGCACTGGAGAAGGAAATGGCAACCCACTCCAGTGTTCTTGCCTGGAGAATCCCAGGGACAGGGGAGCCTGGTGGCCTGCCGCCTATGGGGTCGCACAGAGTCGGACACGACTGAAGTGACTTAGCAGTAGCAGCAGTAATATTGATAGGTCAAGTTTAATATAAGCTTGAAATACTGAAATATAGTTTAATACTCAGTAGCCTGATAGAATATTTTTCTCACTAAATAAAAAGGTTTGACATTACACAATTTTCTGGACCACCGAATGGTTCTGAAGAAAATCAAATGAAATTTCGATGAGGGGTGGGTAGCTTTAAAAGCACATTAATGAATGGATTGCTGAGAGATTCCTTTATATGTAGTATATTCAGTTTTCAAAGAACCCATGAATTAAAATTTTTGTCTTGGGACTTCCCTGGCAGTCCATTGGGTAAGACTTTGTGCTCCCACTGCAGAGGTTGCAGGTTTGGTTCCTGGCTGGGGAACTCAGATCCTGCACGCCATATGACCTACATATATATTTATATATATATATTATATATATATATATATATACACCTTATAATAAAGGATGATGTTGGTTGGCAAAGTGGTCTTCATACACAGAGAGCAAGGAGAGACTGGAGAAAGACACAGAGCACTCCAGATTGGCAGGGGACTGGCTTAAGGAGCAAGAGAACTTAGTTATTAGGCTTGTCTTGGGCAGTCACAAGACAAGCAGATCTCCACACCTGTCATCTCAAACCTTAAAAGTTTACCCTTAACTGGGTGCAGTCACTATACACAGCCTAGATGGTCTTAGCAACACATTACTCTCTCAAGGCTATGTCCTTGCATCCGCTCACTGTGGGAACGATAGGCAGACTGTACATTCCCAGGACATGCTAGAGGATGAGGAACCTCTAGTTTCCTTGGTCCATTTCACAGGTCAACCAGTGGTTAAGGCCTCGTCATCACTTCCTCCAACAGATGAATGCAAAGCTGTTTAGCTCTAAAGGCCTTTTCCCCAAAACACACCTTGAAATTGTGTGAGCAATGTGTGGTTTGCTTTGTGTATGTACATCAGTAGCATCTGTAAACCTCAGTGCCTCTTTCCCAGGGAAATTCAGGGGTCTGGCATTGGTAACAGTCTGGAGGACCACTTTCATTCCAACCTGTCTCTTCCATAGAAAATCTATCAGAATAATTTATTTTACTGCATAATGTAGACATTGTCAGCCATTTACAATATGGTAAAACTATTTTTGCCACTTGAAATATTTTCATTTCTATTTTGCTTTTCTTCTAAGTAATTGCAGAGCTTCCTTTCTCATGCTTTTCACGGCTTCACATGATTCATCCTTATCCTTTTCCATGGAGGCTCACAGATACTTCATATCAAACAGACTGAACACAGTTATGAGCTTCTGAAGGCTGCATTTTCTATCTTCATTCCAGAAAATGTTACCAGAAAAAAATGGGAACTGGGTTACTAATTCTGGGGCTTTAAGTAAATTTCTTAACTTAGCTTTGAGTTTCTGTAATCTGTAAAATGGTAATACCCCTAATAAGAGTACCATCTCTTAGGGCTGTTGTGAGGAGGAGTTAATACATTCACAGTGCCTGGTACATAGCACTCCATAGACAACCTCCCTGAGCAATGAGGTACTATCAAATGCCCTAAGGTAGTCAGGGCTCTGATTCAAAGATAAGAGCTTATGCCTCATGGTTCCTCCTGGAATACATGCATTGATAGAAAAGACGCATAACTTCAACAGACCAATAAAGCAAATGGTTGTGTTCTTGCCACTTTCCATGCAGATTACTGCTGACATTTTTCTTACCTAATCCTACATGAGCCTACTACCAGTTAATCTTTTTCATTTCCACACGCTTTATTTTCCTATTTTCTGGTACTATATGAGTTTTTCAATTTATAGTTGGTTTTTGTTTCCCAATACCTACTCTTAAGTTCCCAGAGATGCAATGAAATTTAAGTGTTGTAGGTCAAAAGTTTGGATAAACTTGTAGTTAATCATTTTAGAGTATATAAGGTTTGGCTACAGTCTCCCTACCTGGCCTTAGATGAAACAGCTGTAATTCCAAGTCACTCTGGAATGTTCCAACCCAACCACCAGCCACTTTTATATACTCTGTTTCCTTTTTCCCAATAGAATTGTATTCTGTAATGTACTTTCAAGGCTTGGGGCTATTATTTATTTCTTTGTCTAACTGCTAACTCCTGGCCTGTGGCAGGGTTGAGGGAAGGGCGGGGAGAAGAGAAAGAAACTTCTATCTATTCCTACTATAATTATATGAAGATTAATTAATATTATCTTATCTTTCTTGTTGCAACTCACAAGTGTCCCTTTCCTGATTAGAGATTTGCTTTTCCTCCCTTACTAACTGTGATCAGATATCTCTGTGCAAATGATTATAGTCAGTACATCATTCACTGTATGAAATCACTTATAAGTTTTGTTACAGAGGCACAGTTTAAGAAGAGTAAGGAAGTGAACCTCAAATATATAAGAACAAAAAGAAAACTGGTAAATTCCTATGTCAAATTAGTACAATATCGTTGAAAGGAAAGGACATAATAAGTTCTTGGTTGTTTGAATACCTTTAACATTTTTGCTCATAAAATTTGCAAAAACTAGAAATAAGTGATAACTTTCTCAGCATTGTTTTTTTTTTTAAAGTCTTCCTCTTAAGTAAGGTTTAGCAAACCTTACCCTGGATTAATGATGCTTCTCTGGGTACTAAACGGTTAAAGCGGTTAGGCCTGGAGATTAATTTACAGGTAGGTCTACTAAGCAGTGATTAGAATGCAAAATGGTCCTTTCTCACACCCTGACAAGTTTCTTGCTTGAAGACAAGTATTAGTTGGCTTTTGTTTTTGTTAGAATAAGAGCAGGGCAGAAAAAAAATAAATAAATAATAAGATAGTTTGACAGGAAACTCTGTTCAATGTTATGTGGCAGCCTGGATGGGAGGGCAGTTTGGGGAAGAAAGGATACATGTATATGTATATTTGAGTCCCTTTGCTGTTCACCTGAAATTATCACAACATTGTTTGTTAATTGGCTATAACCTAATACAAAATAAAAGATTTTGGTGGCTCAGAGGATAAAGCGTCTGCCTGCAATGCAGGAGACCTGGGTTCGATCCCTGGGTTGGGAAGATCCCCTGGAGAAGGAAATGGCAACCCCCTCCAGTATTCTTGCCTGGAGAATCTCATGGACAGAGGAACCTGGTGGGCTACAGTCCACAGGGTCGCAAAGAGTCGGACACGACTGAGCGACTTCACACACACAAAAAGTAGTTAAACAGAATCCAATTTATAGTCTGGAATGATATGCTCCTCATTATTGCACGGAAATCAATTGTTACATGAACTTCTTGGATCATGGACAGAGGAACCTGGTGGGCTACAGTCCACAGGGTCGCAAAGAGTCGGACACGACTGAGCGACTTCACACACACAAAAAGTAGTTAAACAGAATCCAATTTATAGTCTGGAATGATATGCTCCTCATTATTGCACGGAAATCAATTGTTACATGAACTTCTTGGCTTTGAAAGGTTTTTGCATCTTACTCCTAAATGATATGTGAATATTCTTCTACCACCCACTTTTCTTTTTTGGATTGTTCTAGGCCTTTTCTTTAGAATGCTCCAATCCAAGAAGGGAAAACCAGTGAATTAATATCTAGGAAACAATATTCCATTTAGACTGTCTTTCTACCAGTGATTACACAATTCCTGAGGTTTTTCTTCTACTGGAAAACAAATCAAAATAATATGAACCTGATTTTCACATCTAGGTGTCATTGAAGTTGTTTGAAATTATGTAGCTTCTGAGAGAAGTGGCCTGGAGGACTTCTGGTGTGTCATAAAAGATAACTCTTCTTAGAAGTCTGAATTGTACCTGGAGTACAGATTAGAGGTAAGGCTGGCAGCATGTAGCTTTTTATTAGGCTCATCTGAAAATATGCAGTTGCCTTTTTAAGATTCCAACTTGAAGTCTAGAAGGAGAGAGAAAGTAAGCAGGTCATTTCAGACCATAGAGTGTGATAAGTGCTATTAAAATAGTGTAATGTGTTGTGATAATTAGGTAAAGCTATGTAAGTGTGTCACAGAAGCTTCCTGGAAAAAGAGGTCCTTAAATGTTATACATTCCTATAATGTCATATTCTTTAAATTAAAAACAAAACTATTTCCAGAAAAGGATTCCTTATCACCTTTATTTTCACTAACTTAATTCAAACCATGACCATCTTTTATGTGGATGAATGAGCAAATTGTGGACTTCTGAACAAGTCTCTTGATCTCTGTTCCTGCTCCCCTAACAACCTGTTCTCAGGACAGCTGCAAGATTGGTCTTGGAACTTTTAAATTAGATCATATCACTTATCCACTCACACCCTTCAATGGATTTCTATTTCACTGAGTAAAAGCTCAGGTTTCCAAGGGCTGAGATGGCAAATGTTCTTACCTCATCTCCACTAACCCTGTGCAGCCCCAACTTATTCCTGCCCAGCTACACAAGACTCCTTCCTGTTCCCCCACATGCTGGGTCTGTATTAGAGTCTTTCCAATAGCCGGTACCTCTGTTTCCTTATGTTAACTTGGCCAGCCTTCTTACCTCCTTTCTTCAAATCTTACCTTCTTGATGAGGCCTAACCTGGCCACCTGTTAATGTTCCATCTATCCAGTCTCCTGGTATAAGCATTTCTGAATCTTCTGGCCTTATATTAATTTTGATTTTTCCTAGATCATTCAATATCTTCTAATATAGCATCTAATTTAATTATTAATTATACATTTTGTATTAGTTTTCTCTCGCTGTCAGGACAAATTACCACAGAGGTAGTGTCTGCTTCAAACAAGACAGATTTATTATCTCCCCATTTTGTATGTCAGAAGTCCAGATTGGCTTGCTGTTTTTTCTGCTCTGGATTTCATAAGGCTGAAATCAAAGTGTTTGTCACCTGGGTTTTTGTGAGAGGATTTGGGAAGAATAGACCTCCAAGCTCATTCAGGCTCTTGGCAAACATCAGTTCCATGTGTTGATGTAACTGAGGTCTCATTGACCTTGCTGGCTGTCAACTGGGGCCGCCCTTAGATCCTAGAGTTCTGTCTCTAATTCTTGCATGTGGTTCCCTACATTTCAGAGCCAGAAATGGCTCCTAAATATACTTTTAAGTTGTGGAATATCTCTGACTTCCCTTTCTGAATCATCTTCCTTCCACTTACAACCAGAAACAATTCTTTTTTGTGGGCTCATTAAGTTAGATGGGTTCTCCAGATAAATCAAGATAAACTCCCTATTCTAATGTCCACAACCTTAATTATATCTGTAGAGTACTTTTTGCCACACAGATACCTCACACAGATACACATCTCCATCTATTTTATTTACTGATGTATTCAAAATGCCTAGAAGGAGTCTTTCTACTAGTAGCTACTTAGTAAATATTATTGAATACACACTCTCATTTTCGCCATAATACTATGGTGAAATGTGCAGTTAATTAGTGGTGAATAGTGAAAAAGAAATTTTAATTGTAATTCTCTATATAGAGAATGAAGGAAACAAATCTATTTTGTATACATACTTTAAGTTAGAATCTGATTACGTAAATGCATTACTTTAACTTTCTCTAAGAATATACCATATAGGAAAACCTACTAAGAGCCAAAGTTGTAGACCATATTTTCAGGGGTAAAATTGATGTGGGGAGTAACATTTAAATATTTCATCATTAATCTATAAAGAACTCACAAAAATTCAGTTGAAAAAAGTGATACATATGAATAAACAGTCACAGAATAAATACATGTTTTGTTCACTAAGTACAAAGAATAAACAGAGATAAAGAAGTAACAACCCAGTTATTACTAGAAACACTTCATAGCTCTATGTTATCTCTTCTGTTTGATGCATAGAAGAAAATATAAATGTAACTGGATGTGAAGACTAGAATATGTTATGTTTCCTCTTTGTTCCAAACTTTCTTGGATAAATTCTGCTCCTCAGGTTTTAAATTTTTTGTTTCCATAAGTACTGCTCTTTTAGTGGTCACCTAATAAGCCATCCTTAATTGGCAGCACACTTAATTACATAGTTACCATATGGTCAATTATTTGTACCATATTTGCTCTTATAATTTCAAAATTTTGTATTATTTTCATTGCTTTGTGATATTAGAATATGCAACAGTGAACTACCTAATTTATATATGAGTTTCTCATTATTTCTTAACAACAAATTTCTGACTTAACTGTGTAAGATTTATTAGGTTTATTGAAAATTATATTTCTCCATAATGTATCACTAATGTGCAGTATGAGAATATAGCTTTTTTATGTGTGTTAATTCTCACAATGACGATCATCTCCTTTCTTGCTCCTGGTCTTGTCTTTCATGAAACCACTTGCATAGAATTTCCAACTAAAGATACCAATGATTTCAATTTCTATGGACCAGGCTTGAGATTTATATTTTATAGAAAAAATTTAGTTGTATATTTTTAAGTTTAAAGTTCTTAATTGTTTCTCTTTTATTCCAACATTGACTATGCAGATGCTGTTAATAATGCTGAATTATGTATGAACATTGATAATTTTGGGAAACAGTCTTTGTGGTGTTATATCTGTTGATTGAATTATGTGATTGCTTCATGTTATTTATACTGTAACTGTTCAAGCAGTTTATATCTCCCTCTTATTGTCTTCATGCTCCAAGTATTTCAAAGATTATGTAAAATTATGTGACAAAAAGTATAGACTCTAAAAATAGAATCTGTAACTGTCAAAGTGATTTTGCAGTTCATAATTCAAGGAAAGGTGTTTGGACAATACTCAGAAATTGGACAAACTACTGCACCTTCAAAGTCAACTGTGTAGATTTGTTTTGGGATTAATAGTTTTGTTTTGTTTCACTGGTGAGGATAGTAATATTGCTTAACATTACTACTCCCCTTATCTTTGAAAAACATGCAAAGCATAAAAGACATGTCAGGAAAGTGAAATAAATGATGAATTCTCAGACATTAAAAAAAAAACAGCATGTAGCCATCTTTTTTGTGGTTTAAGACTTTGTGGAATTTATAGATATGACAGAATATTACACTGTAACAGTAATGCATCAGAGTTCATATTCATCAGGAGAGAGACAAGTGTAAAACACAAGATGAGGCTATGAATTAAATTTTATTTAAGAATTCAGTTAAGATGAAGGACACATTACATCTCCTTGATTTAAAAGGCAATTTAATTGATCACTTTGTATTTTGTTAAAGTTACATCAAGACACATTTGTTATTAATCATTTTTACAGAAACATAAGAATACATGCCTTTATCAGAGAAGAAATATATGAGAAAATGTTTTGTGAGTTATCACTTAGAAAGCACTGATTAATTAATGATTGCTATAAACATTATTCATTGCTTCAGATTCCAAAACTTAGAAATAGTGTGTTCTGAAATGAGCTGCAGTTTGTTTGTTTTTTCATTTTTGCTATCTTTGTTAAAGGCTTTATTATACAAACAGATAATCTAAGATTTATTTTAGCATAAAATTAGAAGTTTGCTTAAAATCCTTAAGATTTATGTCATAATCACTTTCATAAAAATTTATAGGAAAGTTAAATAAACCAACAACCCCATAATAGCTTTAAAATGGTAGATATAGAGAGCTAGTGAATCCAAATTCAAACACAATTTAGGAAGTCTTGTGAAACTTTTATAAGGAAATGACAGTTAGCAGAGGCTTTCAAAGATAAGCATCAGAGAAGACTTTCCTAGGAGTTTGCAACCTCCAGGGTCTAATGCCTAATGATCTGAGGTGGAGCTGATGTAATAATAACAGAAATAAAATGCACATGATAAACGTAATGCACTTGAATCATCCTAAAACTTTCCCCACCCCTCTCTGTGGAAAAATTGTCTTCCAAGAAACTGGTCCCTGGGGCCTAAAAGGTTGGGACCACTGTCTATGGA
>SJXQ01005278.1:0-20727 GCA_006408695.1 Aepyceros melampus
GACTGTTAACAACAGTTCTTAAACAAATAGAAGAGGGGGGGGGAGGTGAGGTGGATGGGGTAGGGTGGGGTGAGAGTGAGGGGATGGGGCCACAGCAAACAGCATCTGGGGTCCTAGTTCCCTGATAAGGATAGAGCTTGTGCCCCTGCAGTTAAAGGACAGAATCGTCCTCAATGAACTGCTAGGGATGTTCCCGGTGTTGATTTAATGAAATACTTCTAATTCAGAGGAATTTTAGAGTGACATTTTACATTTTAGTTTGGGACCAGTGATTATAGTTTCTATGTTTTATAGGCTTGTGATTTTACCAGCTTAAAGTATTTTGGGGTTTTCTTTTTGTTTTACAAGGTAAAACCTTTTTTAAGTCAATGGGATCAAAAAAAAATGTGTAGAATATTTTAAAGAGTGGAAGCTTTGTTCTGATTGTGAGTGCTTTGCTCCACTGAACCGAATGGTAATGACATTTGTAGAAGAGACACACAGTGAAAGGTACGTCTTTTTATTAAGTGACATATCAGCACCCATTATGTGAATTATTGGTTGGAGTTTGGAGACAGGCCATATTGGGCTAAACTCCTTATTCCTGTTTTCAGCCCTTGAGAAATAATCAGAAGCTTTCTCTGAAGAGAGTGGGGTCAGCTGTCAGACTGGTAGGTGTCTACTGGCCAGGAGGTCTGGGATTAAATGCAGCAGCCAGTAGACACAGGATAAGGAAAGAGGTCAGCTTGTCCTTTTGTTGTTGCCCGGAGAGGGGCGTGCCAGGTGCCAGTGGGGCGAAAGCTGTCACTTTGTGTCCAGAAAATGTCTATGACCCTGCCTTGGGTTCCTTGAGTGTGGAGGGACAGCAGGGTCTCCTGGGTTCTTGGCCGAGAAAGACCCCCCTCCCCCAGCCAGCTCTCTGACATCCACCCCCAGGACTCATTCTGGAGCAGGTTCTTCAGGTTTTTCCGGGCCCCACCCCAACTCCTGGAGCTGGCCGGCCAGAGCCTCATGTGGAATGAGGCTTTGGACATCATGGCCCTGAGGAGCTGGCCCATTTAGCTTTTCCCACCACTGTTTATGGAGGCCTTTGAAGGGAGGCACACCCATGCCGTGAAGGTGATGGTGCTGGCCTGGCCCTCCCCCTGCCTCCCGCTGGGGGCCCTGATGAAGGACCACCAGCCTCTCTGGAGACCTTCCAGGCTACACTCAACAGCCTGGACATCCTGCTTGCTCAGGAGGTCTGCCCCAGCTAAGGTGGACCTAGCAGACTGGTGGGGCCTGGGGGTGTGAACAAGATGCGGCCAGGGCAGGAGGATCACCTGGAACAGGCGTTCAGGTGTACAGGACTGGTTGAGGGGCAGAAGGGACAAAAGGCGCGTGACCCTCCCCCAGTGTCCCTTAAAATTGGGACCAAGGCGGGCCTGGAAGCCAGAGGAGCTGTGGTGTGTGGAGTGCAGAGCCCCCATGAGTCCCAGTGCCCGCCGACCTCTGCACAGCTCAGTTTGTGCCCCACCGCCTGCAGGTGGTGGAAGCTGCAGATACTTGACGTGCCAGAAAGCACACCAGGACTTTTGGACCCTGTGGTGTGACATTAAGGCTACCATCTGCTCTCTGCTGGAGCCCGAGCCAGCAGAAGATGCATAGCCCATGCAGAAGATGTGCAGGGTGGAGGCACAGGCGGGTCTGATGCCATGGCAGGCCCCTGTTGAGGTGCTGCTCGACCTGTGCCTCAAGGAGGACACCATGGACGAGACCTTCAGCTACCTGTTGAAGAAGGCCAAGCAGAGGAGGAGCCTGCTGCACCTGTGCTGCTAGAAGCTGAGGATCTTCAGCATCCCTATGCAGAGCATCAGGAAGATCCTGAAGCTGGTGCAGCTGGATTCCATCCAGGACCTGGAGGTGAACTGCACGTGGAAGCTGGCCACACTGGGCAGGTGCCTGCCGCACCTGGGCTGGATGGGCAATCTGCATCGCCTGTTGCTGTTGCACAGCCACATGTTGCCACATACCACCCCTGACCAGGAGGAGCACTGTGTCAGCCAGCTCACCGCCCAGTTCCTGACCTGCCCCACCTGCAGGAGCTCTACCTGGACTCCATCTCCTTCTTGGAGGGCCGCCTGGACCAGGTGCTCAGGTGAGGGGTGGCACCAGCTTGCAGCCCAAAATGGGCCTTTCTCGTTTCGTGTCCCCTGGGGACATTGCCAGGGTGCACAGGTCACTGGGAAATCCTCAGAATGCTGCAGCTCTGTCCCCGGGTGTATTGTCAGGTCAACTACCTGGTCAGGGTCAGAGGCGTGGCCTAGGTTAGATGTTGTCAAAGGGGACTTCTTGCCGGGAGTCCACATGTGGGGGTCAGATGTGATGCCCTTGGGAATTCTTTCCGAGAGAGTGATGTCATAGCTGAGATGATGACAGATAACTAAGCGAGAAGGCCATTGGTCCATCAGGCATGAGGTTAGAAGGCCGAAGCTCTGTCTCTCCCTCCCACCTGGCGCTTCTGTCCTGAGCTGTTTTAGGCTCAAGGTGAGCTGTGGGAAGAGGGTGATTCTGGAGATGACAAGGAAGAATCAGGAGGGGAACACTGTGGCTCCTAAGCAGTCCAGAGAAGTTCAGTTCAGTTCAGTCACGCAGTCGTGTCCGACTCTTTGCGACCCCATGAATCGCAGTACGCCAGGCCTCCCTGTCCATCACCAACACCCGGAGTTCACTCAGACTCACGTCCATTGAGTCTGTGATGCCATCCAGCCATCTCATCCTCGGTCATCCCTTTCTCCTCCTGCCCCCAATCCCTCCCAGCATCAGGGTCTTTTCCAATGAGTCAACTCTTCACATAAGGTGCCTAAAGTACTGGAGCTTCAGTTTGAGCATCATTCCTTCCAAAGAAATCCCAGGGTTGATCTCCCTCAGAATGGACTGGTTGGATCTCCTTGTAGTCCAAGGGACTCTCAAGAGTCTTCTCCAACACCACAGTTCAAAAGCATCAATTCTTCTGTGCTCAGCCCTCTTCACAGTCCAACTCTCACATCCATACATGATCACAGGAAAAACCATAGCCTTGACTAGACGGACTTTAGTCGGCAAAGTATGTCTCTGCTTTTGAATATACTATCTAGGTTGGTCACAACTTTTCTTCCAAAGAGTAAGTGCCTTTTAATTTCATGGCTGCAGTCACCACCTGCAGTGATTTTGGAGCCCAAAAAAACAAAGTCTGACACTGTTTCTACTGTTTCCCCATCTATTTCCCATGAAGTGATGGGGCCAGATGCCATGATCTTCGTTTTCTGAATGTTGAGCTTCAAGCCAACTTTTCCACTCTCCTCTCTCACTTTCAACAAGAGGCTTTTTAGCTCCTCCTCACTTTCTGCCATAAGGGTGGTGTCATCTGCATATCTGAGATTATTGATATTTCTCCCAGCAATCTTGATTCCAGCTTGTGTTTCTTCCAGTCCAGCATTTCTCATGATGTACTCTGCATATAAGTTAAATAAACAGGGTGACAATATACAGCCTTGACATACCCCTTTTCCTATTTGGAACCAGTCTGTTGTTCCATGTTCAGTTCTAACTGTTGCTTCCTGACCTGCATACAGATTTCTCAAGAGAAAAAGTCAAATGAGCATCATTGTTGAAGTGACTCCATTCTCTTTAAGTCCAAAGTACAATTATTATTTTCCTCTCAGACTTCCAAATACATAGGAAATCCTCAGTAATAGGTTATCACTCTGCCTTGAACACAGTGATAAAAGCTGAGAGGATGCAGGCTAGTCTGTCTGGAAAATGAATAGCATTGATTCCCTTTTTGGCAGCTGCAAACTCCAAGCATTAGGAATATATATGTTCACTGAGAAACCAGAAGAAAGAAAGAAAGAAAGAAAAAAGAATTGTAGGTGCCAATGGACAGTCTGTGACCCCCGAATATCTAAGGGATATTCACCCAGACATCATGTGTAAGTGCTAGGACCCACCAGCCCATGTCCACTGCATCCAGCCTGTTGTTGATTTCAACTAGTCGTGTCCTGTGAAAACGCCTTAATTCCTGTTAATTAGTGCTGCTAAGTCGTTTCAGTCGTGTCTGACCCTGTGCAACCCCATAGCCAGCAGCCCACAGGCTCCCCTGTCCCTGGGATTCTCCAGGCAAGAACACTGGAGTGGGTTGCCATTTCCTTCTACAATGCATGAAAGTGAAAAGTGAAAGTGAAGTCGCTCAGTGATGTCTGACTCTAGCAACCCCATGGACTGCAGCCTACCATGCTCCTCCATCCATGGGATTTTCTAGGCAAAAGTACTGGAGTAGGGTGCCATTGCCTTCTCCAAACCAATTACTAACAAGCTGAAATAGGCAAATAACCTTTGTTTATGGTTTGTTTCCCACATTGAAAATAGTTCATCATTTTTTGTGGGGGGAGGTCATATCCATGTGAGCAAGACCTTCCCCCCAGAGGACCTCCTGCCTTCTTGTCAAGAAAGTGAGAGGCTAGCTCCAAGCCAGTGAGAATCCCTGTGTTCTGATGAAACAGGCCTCTCCTCTCCACATGCCTCCACCTGCCACCTCTGCCCCTGGGACTGACTGCCTTGTCTCTCCCCAGGTGCCTGAAGACCCTCTGGAGACCCTGTCAATCAGCAACTGCCTGCTTTCGGAGTCAGACTTCATGTACCTATTGGAGTGCCCAAGCATCAGCCTGCTGAAGGACCTGGGCCTCAGCAGGGTCAACCTGACCAGCCTCAGCTTGGAGCCCCTGCAGGTCCTGATCGAGAGGACCTCGGCCACCCCAAAGGACCTGGACCTCGATGAGTGCAGCATCATAGACTCCCAGTTCAGCACCCTCCTGCCCTCCCTGAGCCGCTGCTCCCAGCTCACCACCTTAAGACTCTGCAGCAACCCCATCTCCATGTCCATGCTGGAGAGCTTACTGCACCTCACCGAGGGGCTGAGCAAGCTGAGCCTTGTGCTGTACCCCCCACCCCTGGAGAGCTATGAGGACATACGGGGCCTCCTGGCTCAGCTGCACGCCCAGCTCAAGCAGCTGCTGTGTGCCTCGGGGTGGGCCAGCATGGTCCAGTTCAGCTCCAACCCCTGTCCACAATATGATGACCAGATCTTCTACAACAGCGAGCCCATCCTGTGCCCTGCTACATGCCCACCTAGCCCAGCTCACAAGTCGCAGGCTTTGTCCCTGGGACTGGGACACTGCCACCCAGACCTCAGTGCATCTAGAAGGAACACAAACCACAGTTTCAGACAATTGTTCTGTGCTTGTGGAAAAAGGAAATGTGATTTAGAGTGGGTGGGGAGGGAAGGCTTGGTGGGATTTGGGGAGAGATGTGTTCTTACAAAGTTAGAAATGTGAATCTGAATTTTGGAGAGGGAGTTTTGGGCTTGGCAGGTTGATGGCAGGATGACCCCTATGTTGGATTGCTAACAAAGAAATAAAGGGAACTTCAGTGTCAATCATTCGGTGTCCTCTGGGATCTGTGACCATGATTCTCCCCTTTAAACTCATGAGTCTCCTGTTAGTGGTTAAATAAAAAGGCCTGAGCGTGAGTGGGTCCTAGATGCTCTCTGATAGGCAAGGATAAGCTACAGGAGTTCAGGGCACACTTTACCCACTCCCTGTGGTTCTCATTTCCAGGGCAGCCACCTTCTCACTTATTTCTGAGGCTGTTCAATCTGTCATCATATACAAAGTGTGTCCTCAGGGTCTGGAACGAACTAAGTGTCCAGGAGTGAGCACCGCTGGAGGGAACCTTCTTCTCAGGGACCCTCAATGGTAACCCCACCCAGGCCTTAGACTCAAGCATTTTCCCAGTGGATCCAGCAGATGCAAAGCCTCCATCTCAGACCCTGGGCAATGCCAAGATAGGTTCACTGTGCAAAATCAGGTCCGGAGTCCTGGGGGATATTCACCAGCAGACCGTCTGGAGCCTCTGGGACACACCAGCTTGTTCCCACCTTCCCACTGTTCTGCCATAGCTGACACCTTGCAACTCTGTGGACTGTATTCTGCCAGGCTTGTAGCCCATGGAATCCTACAGGTGAGAGTACTGCAGTGGGTAGCCGTCCTCTTTTCCAGGAGATCTCCCCAACCCAGGGATTGAATTTAGGTCTCCTGCACTGCTGGCAGATTCTTTACCATCTGAGCTTCCAGAGAACCTCCACTTTCTTCAGAGACAACCCAACATCCCTGAATCCATTGTCTACATGTGCTTTTATCCCACTAATATCCCCACAAGTTTGTTGTGTTTGTACATTAAAAAAAAAAAAAAAACTTTCACACACAAATTACTGATTCAAACGCTGACAGATATCCATCCCTCACTGTCAGAAAAATCACTTCCGAGTTCACGGTTTCAGTGTTGCATGTAACTTGGCATTTTTCTCCTTGGTGTGATTCATCTGCAACTTTTTGTTTTAAACCTTAATCCTTCAGTTTTTACCTTAAACCACATGGTAAAGACACCGTTTCCTCCAAATCCTGGTTCTCTGCCAGCCTGCCAGCACTAAGGCTCTAAAGAACTAAGAATTTAACTAATTCTCTTTGCCCATTAGAGCTCTATTCTAAGACCAAGTTCTCATCAGAGCTCTATTCTGAGACCAAGTCCTCTAAGATTCAAAGAAGATTTAGCCCCTAAACAAAACAACAGCCCCCTTTCAGAGTGGAGGGGTCAAACTATACCACTTTATGTGACCAAAGGATCAGGGACCAGCAAGGACCATGGACCAACAAAGACCACCAAAGTTTTGATTTAGGAATGTCCTGGAAATAAGACTCACTTTGAGTTGAGTTTTCCTAATGGCTCAGATGGTAAAGAATCCACCTGCAATTCAGGAGACTCAGGCTCAGTCCCTGAATGGAGAAGATTCCCTGGAGAAGGGAGTGGCTACCCACTCTAGTATTCTTTCTTGGAGAATTCCATGGAAAAGCCTGTCGGGCTATAGGACACGGAGTCACAAAGAATCAGACAGGCATGACTGCCACTTTCACTTCCCCTTTAATAGTGTGGGTAAGCAGGTGGTACAAGTCGTCATTGACTGAGTTTTTCAATGTGTCACAGTGCCTTATGTTTTGGTCCCTTTCTGCCCCACCCTTGATTTAAGCTGGGAAACCATCCTTTTATGATTTCTTACTCAGGAAATTAGAACTGAAAGTGGAAATAGCAAGAAGCCAGACACTTACATTGATTAGGTAAGGATGAAGGAGGAGAGTAAAAGAGGTGGTTTAAAACTAAGTATTAAATAAAACTAAGATCGTGGCATCTGACCCCACCACTCTGTGGCCAATGGAAGGTGAAACTGTGGAAGTATTGACAGATTTCCACTTCTTGGGCTGTACTGGTTGCAGCCATTAAATCAAAAGACAGTTTCTTCTTGGCGGGAAAGCTGTGACAAGACTAGACAGCGTGTTGAACAGCAGAGACATTGCTCTGCCAACAAAGGTCTGTATAGTCAAGGCTGTGGTCTTCCTAGTGGTCATGTGTGGTTGTAAGAGCTGCTCCTGCAAAGAAGGCAGAGCGCCAAAGAACTGTTGCCGTCGAGTTGTGGTGCTGGTGAAGAACCCTGAAAGTGCCTTGGACAGCATGGAGACTGAAGCAGTCGATCTTAATGGAGATCAACCCTGAATACTTGTTAGAAGGACTGATGCTGAGGCTGAAGAGCCACTATATTGGTCATGTGATGTGAACAGCTGACTGACTGGAAAAGTCCCTGATGCTGGGCAAGACTGAGGGCAGAAGAAGAGAGCGACAGAGAATGAAATGGCTGGATGGTATCACCAGTGCAATAGACATGAATTTGGGCAAACTTCAGGAGATGGTGAGGGACAAGGAAGTCTGAAGCACTGCAGTCCATGGGGTTGCAAAGACAACCTAGCAAAGGAACAACAGTCTCTTGAGATAAAGCTATCCCAGGAAGAGTAGAAGATGAAAAGCTCTGTGAGAACAATGGAAGCACCAAGTTCTCCTCTAGAGATGGAGGATGTGGGTCGAGGCTGGCCACCTGAATGAGATCCCTCTTGAAAGGCGGGCCTTCTGGTCCCCTTGTCGAGTCCACTTCTCACACAGCCCTTATCTGTAGGTCAGCAGGCACCAGTCTGTGTCCTGAGGGCCTGATCCCCTCCTGGATACCAGGTTCTCAGTTGGTGTGAGATACCCAATGCTGTTGGTGGACACTCAGGCTGACCACATGTCACTACATGGCACAAGCCCCAGGGAGCTTCCTCCTTGACCACAGCAATGGACCTGGACTGGAATTGGCCTTGGGGTTGTGCATGGAAGGGAAGGTGGGAACAGGTCATGTCTGTCTTTCTGTTTTTGTTTCTTAGGTGGCCACCCAATGCAGCTTGCAGGATCTTACTTCCACAACTAAGGATAGAAATCACTCCTCAACAGTGAAAGTGCAGAGTCCTAACCACTGAAGAACTACCAGAGAGTTCCCAGTAGGTAATTTCTTGAGCTTGGCAGATGGCCCAGAAGTCTAACATTGGCTGCTGAGAGGCAGCGTTCTATGGGTCAAGCTTTGATGAAGTCACCAATCATTGCTGTCTCACTGACCTCTGGGAGCCCTGTGACCATGGCCCATAGCATAGAAACTTCCAGAGGTAGAGAGAACTGAAGGATGACATACCCCCTCCCCACTCATATTCCTTTCCTGGCTAAAGACCCAAATGCCTTCCAAAAATTCATTTGCTCTCAACCCATCTATGGAAAGCATGCTGTCCTCCTTCCTGGAAACCTTCCCTGCAGAAGAGGTTGAACTCATGTCCTCTGTTTTTTCCTAACCTAACATGGGAAGGCTTTTCTCTACATCTATTGATAAGCTTCAGTGTGTTCTGCTAGATAACAGTGGTTTCTCTTCCTTTTTCTTGTGGGTGTGGGGGGCGGGGGGTTTCAAACAAAAACTCCCCTTTGCATCCAAGATGGTTTGACAAAGGCCTCACTCTATTCTCTGGGTTCTGTCCTTCATAGTCTAGGAGAGAAGTAAAAATAAATCAGGCCAGAAAAAGAGTTGGGTGAGGACCTTTAGCAGCAGTGATATGCAAGAAGTGGTCCACAGGAGCACGCTGTGTCCTGCAAAATCTGGGTGAGTGGGCATTTTTTGATGGGTGGGAGTCACCAGGGACCTGGGTCATCACCTGCATACCCCCTACCTATCCTTGAGGTGAGCCCTTTCTAGGACCCCTGATCTAAAGAACGTGTTAAAGTACTAAGGTGGCCACCTGAATTTCATAGACTTAAACAACAGGAAATAGTTTTTTTTTTTTTTCCCAGTTGTGGAGGTAAGAAATCCAGGATCAAGTTGCTGACAGTGTGGTGTCTCTGGGGGTCTCTTTCTGTGATGTGAAGACAGCTGCATTCTTGTGTCCTCCTGTCTTTTTATGTCCAAGCATGCTTGATGTTTTGTGTGTTCTAATTATCCTAATTTCTTTTTCTATTCCCCCCCTGGCTGTGCTGCTTTGTTTCTTGGTCTTAGTTTTCCAGACTAGGGATGGAACGTGGGCCCTTGGCAGTGAAGGCTCTGAGCCCTACCCACTGGCCTGCCAGGGAATTCCCCTCTCTATTTATATGGAGAACCATCAGATTGGACTAGGGCCCACCCTTATGACCTCATTTTAACTTCATCACCTGTGAAAGGTATTATCTCCAAATATGGTTACATTCCAAAATTTGGGGGTTATGACATAGATATTTTTTTTAATGGATGAATTTATTTGACTTGCACCAGTGTTAGTTGTGGCATGTGGGGCCTTCAGTTCTTCCTGGTAGCAGGTGGGATCTAGTTCTGTAACTGGGTAACAAAGCCCAGCCCCCTGCACTGGGAGTGAATAGTCTTAGCCATTGGGCCATTGTGAAAGTCCCCTCCACATTTAGAATTTGCAGGACACAATGAAGCCCCAAACAGGGTTAATGGTAGGATGATTTGCCTGGCTACACATTTGCACCCTACATGCTCCTTAGAAATATTTGGAATCTTTATTTACATTGACTCCCCGGTCCCCTTTGTGGAGATACTGATTCTGTGGGTATGGAGTAAGATGGGCAGAATCAACCAGAATATCAGTACTTTCCAAAAGCTCTCCAGTACTCAACTGCTTTGTATGGACACCTTAAGCAGCCTGGGCAACACCTGGAGCTTGTAAGAAACTCAGACTCTCAGGCCCCATGCATAGCTGTTGGACAGGAATGTGTTTTTGCATAAGACACGTAGGCAATTCCTTAGAATCACTGAGGGTTAAGAAGCACAGCCAGGAGATTTGAAAGTGTGGTCAGGTCTACTACCATCTTGCACGTGGGATGGTAGTTCCATCCCCAACCTTACTTCCCCAACCTTGGATCAAAGCCACACTCCCTGCATTGGAAGGCAGATTCTCAATCACTGGACAACCAGGGAAGTCTGTTGCCTTTGGTTTTGATCTCATCAGCTTTGGAGAAGGACGTGGCAACCCACACTAGTATTTTTGCCTGGAGAATTCCATGGATAGATGAGCCTGGCTGGCTAGAGTCCATGGGGACACAAAGAATCACACAGGACTGAGAACCTAGGCAGAGCACTCACCAAGAACCGTCTGAAAAGAGTGTAAAATGAGCTCTTTCTAATGGTCAGTTTTTGCCTCTTTTTTTTTTTTTCTGCTCCTCTGAGATGTAATGGACATGTATTGTGTAAATTTAAAGGGCACACATGTTGATTTGATAAGAAGGGTATTTTTGATATTATATCTGGTTACAGCACTTGGGATCACGTTCATTAATGAGCTTCATTTTTTTTTTTTTTTTTGGTAATTTAGTGGCTCTGTTACCTTCTAAGAAATAGAAATACACATATTTCTTCTCTGAATTCTTCCCTCCCCCTAAGAATCTATGTGCAGTGGGCGGTTAATGCAGTGGGAGGGAAAGCTTGAGACATAATCTAGGTGGTGTAAAGGGGAAGGAGAAAGAAGAAGGGGAGTGAGGGAGCAAAGGAGAAGGAGGGGGAACAGGGCGTGACCTGACACACCTGAAGTGGTTTAAGAAAGCTTGAGCCCCTGCCTAAGAAAACCTCCTGGGCTTCAGCATGATGATCCACAGTAAGGACCCTGGGAATCCATCGGGTGCTGGGTCTTCAAGTGCAGATCACTTGAGAGCAACCTTGTTTCCTGCCCCCCCCCTCACCCTGCACACCTCCCACCCTGCACACCCCTCACCTACCAACCCTCCCCTTTGCCCCCAGAAGAGGAGAGGGGTTTGCTATTTGCAGCTGGAGAATTTTCTGGCATTGGAAGAGGACCCCGCCTTTTGAGGTTCCTGACATCAGCACGAGCTCTGTTCGAATAACTGTGTTGACCGCTGTCCCCTGCCCTTAAGCTATTGAACCTCAAATAACTAAAGATGCAGATACATTGGGGATAAAGAGGTGGGCCACTGGATACCAGAGAGGGAACCGGGGACTCTCAACACACTGAGACCTGGAAACAGCCCGTGGGCAGGGCCCTGAAACCCCACCCATGTTCTTTCTTCTCTCTAGCAACTTGGTAGGAAGGTTTCTAGTTGAAAGACCCTATGGGGAAAAACTGGTTCAGAAACCTGATTGGAGCCTGGTTTGGATACTATGGATTACATTCAAATGGGCTTTAAAAGCCTTGGAATCTCCTGATCCAGCCTCATTGAGAAAAGACTTTTGGAGAGCCAGGTAGGACTTGCATAGACACAGGATACAGGATGTGGTGCTGGTATTTCCAGAGAAATCTCTGGGATGTGGAGACATAGACACTCCAGCTTCACCCTGCACTGGGGCTCCGAGTGGGAAATGTTTAGCTGCACTGAGTCAACTGGACTGGAAAGCCATGGGGTTTGGAATGCTTCATTTTGTTCTCTGCAGCTGTCAGTCTGCAAAATTTCTCTGTAATGGGCTAGGGAGTAGCCAGGCCTTAAGGGCCATGCGGTCTCTGCCATTAGCAGTGTGAAACAGCCTCAGGCAGTGGCAAATATTCACAGTTCTGTTCCAATAAAACTGTGCTTGTGACACAGAAATTTAGATATCATGTAATTTTAACATGTCACAAAATACTCCTTTTTTTTTGGAAACACTCAAATTTTAAAAAAAAATGTAAAAATAAGAAATATATTTTTTAAAGTTCAAAAAAAATAGCAAAACATAGAAATGATTCTTAGCTTGCCAGAACCAAGCCAATCTGTGAATCCCTGTATAAACCATTTGCCTATATAATGCAACTAACATCCCATTACTGACTTGTGACATGCATTTAGTCAGCTGGATTCTGCTTATGAAAAACTAAAAATTTTCATAAATCTAGATGACATCAGCTGTAAGATACAACATCAATCTTTTTTTTTTTTTTTCTTGGCCACACACTGTGGCCTGTGGGATGGATCATAGGTTTGAACCCATGCCCACTAGAATGGAAGTGAGGAGTCTTAAATAATGGATCATCAGGTAAGCCCCACAGCATTGTTATTCATGCCACTGTAAAATATATATTTATATACATATGTATACATGTGAGCTCAGTGATTCAGTTATGTTGAACTCTTTGTAACCCTATGGACTGTAGCTCACCAGGCTCCTCTGTCCATAGGTTTATTCAGGCAGGCATACTGGAATGGGTTGCCACTCTCTCCTGTAGGAGGTCTTCCTGACCCACAGATGGAACTTGCATCTTTTATGTCTTCTACATTGGCAGAAGGGTCCTTTACCACCAGGGCCACTGTTTATGCACAGCCAAACAAACTATGATATGCTACTGATGAAACATGATCTGGTATCAGAAATGGTCAGATGTAAACTTCAGAATGCCCCTTAATGTCAAGGAAACGTGGTAATAGCATGGAAACTATCAACAAATGTATTATATAGAGAGAAATTGTGTTACAAGCCTTTTATTTCAATGACCACCACTACCCCTGTCAGCATCCAGCTACATACTGTGTGACTTTCTCTCTTGTATGCTAGTTTTAAATCAGTAAGATTTGTATTACATGAAATGTTTGGAGAAATCGTTTCTCAGCCTTCTGGCTAAGATGAAGTGTAAGTACCTGGGGAGCCTGTGGTCCATATAAATGATTGTGTTAATAACACTTACTGATTATTTACAGAGCATACATGTAGCACTGACAGATGTCACATGTTGTTCTAGAAACAAAAATACAATAACCCAATAGCTCTGGAGGTGAATATGGCATGTGAGTTGGGGGAGGCTATGGTTTCTGACATCATGGTCAGGGAAGCCTGGCAGAGAAACTGTGGACCAAGGCAAGTCAGGAGCTGGATGGTGGTACTTGAGACAGTGTCCAAGGCAGGGGGAGCAGCAGAAGTCTGAGAAGGCCCCATCATCTCTGCTCAGTACCCTTGGGTCCAGGAACACTGCACCCACATATAACAAAATCCATGGGTGTTCAAGTCCCTTATATCAAATGGGATAGTCTTTGCATGCAAATTCAGTGAATGCTCTCGCATGCTTTCAATCATCTCCACATTCCTTATAATAACTAATACAATGTTGATGCTGTGTAAATTGTCTGAAGTATAGTGTAAATGGTATACATATATAGCAGGTGGCAGGTTCCAGTTTTGCTATTAGACCTTTCTGGAATGTTTTTCAAAAATGTTTCTGATCCATGTATAGAGTCTAGTGCCTTCTGGACACAGAAAGTGGAAGGAGTGAGGGGCACCCCTTAGAGACAGCTGGGGGCTCTTTTGGACATTTTATGTTGGTCAGCATTTCTGAGTGAGATTGGAGATCTATAAGCAAAATTGTGCCTACCAGCTCTCCAGTAGAGTTTAACAGGAGCATTGGGGCCACCATGGGGAGACAAGGAAAAAGTGGGAGCTGGAGAAGGAAGTTTAAAACTCTCATGTTACTTAATTGAGATTGAAATGTTTCCTTATGTGTTGGGGGCCAGCGTGAGGAATCTCACCCATGACAGAGTCACGTGGCACACTCAGATGACAGAGCAATTTATCGGATTTCTCCCAGGTTTTTCCTGAGCATGTACCCCAAAAATAAGAATTTGTCTGTTTCCCCACTATTCTCTGACAGTTTCTTGGAAAGAGTTAATTCAAAGCTTTAGCTTCCTGCATTTGAAAGGAGTGTTTCAGCCCAACCCCACTTTGATAATTCTCTAGCCTGCCTAAACAGGTTCCCCTGACCTTTTACAAGCTTGTGAATTGCTCACAACCCCCCAACTGTGAGGGGCAAAAAAGCCTTGAAGTGTTTTAAAGTTACTAACCTTTTCTAAGAACCAAAACCCTATTAGTGATAGGATTTCACTGCTGCATTAATGATTGCTGCCAGACCTCCTTATTTGCACCTGGAAGTTTCAGCTATACAAACAATATTGGAAAAATATACGTAGTAGTTTTTTTTTTTTTTATTGATGTTAGTAACACTAGACTTTTGAGTTAATTGCTCTCTTTTATAAACCATTGTACTCCCTCTTGCTTGCTGTGTCCTTGCTATGTAAGAATGCAGCTTTGTTTAGTGCCTCCAGAGAATGGTGCCAGACCTTGGGAAAAATAACACTTATCAGAAAAGAGCTGTAAATTGTTAAATTGGCCTTTTGGCCGGAAGATGATGTAAATTACCTAAGACTTGTGTATACAATTAGGTATGCAGAGAATAAGCTTGGTCTCAATGAGTCAGGGCTGCTGACATTGTCAAAATTTATGAAACCCATTGATCTTCTATGTATTAAAAGACCATGTGAAAAATAAAGTTGGGGCCTGTTTCTTGGACCAGTTTTCTCTGTCCAGTTTCTGGACCAGTTTTCTCAGAACAGTTTCTCAGACCAGTTTCTCAGATAACCCACTGTCTTGAACTCCTTCTTTAAAGAAATTTGTCTCCCCCCATGTCTCTTTGTTTCTGTCCTCTAGTGCTATAATTCCAGGCTGAATTCCCATCTGGAGCAGGGGGGCTCACCACGTCTACTTACTTGCCCTGGCTCTAAGATCTGCAAGAAAAGGGACCCATGGTGGGGCCCCTTTAGAGATTCAAGTGGACGTCGGTGGCCCACGTAGATGGTGCACATCTCTTGTCTTGAGATTTTATTGGCCTTCCCCGTAAACCAAGTTATTCAGCCTCCTTTACTCCACTAATTTCCCACTATCCTATCCTATCCTGAGCTATCATATCCTGTCCTGTCCTTTCCTATCCACCCACTCCATCCGCGTTTTGAATATCCCTGGATCCACTGGGGCTAGACGCTGGCAATTATGTATAAAAGAATGGTGTGGACACTTCTCTTAGTGTTTCAGCTGATGAGTAACTGCTGGTGATAAGTCGCTTCAGTCATGTCTGACTCTGTGCAACCCTATCAATGGCAGACCACCAGGCTCCCCCATCCCTGGGATTCTCCAGGCAAAACACTGGAGTGTGTTTCCATTTCCTTCTATAATGTATGAAAGTGAAAAGTGAAAGTGAAGTCTCTCAGTCGAGTCCAATCCTCAGTGACCCAATTGACTGCAGCCTACCAGGAGGCTCCTCCACCCATGGGATTTTCCAGGCAAGAGTATTGGTATGGGGTGTCCTAGCCTTCTCAGGCCGGATGAGTAATTCAGGTACTAATTTTGTCTTGTGAAGGAAATGTAATCATCACCACTTATCTGCAGAGAATAAGTACCAAGACCCCCAGCGGACATCTGTAAGCTCACATAGTATCAAACGCTATCTACACAATGCTTTTTCTATACAGACATACCTGTGACATAGTTTATTTGATCAAAGCACAGTAAGAGATTGGCAACTAACAAATAGTACCAGGAAAGTGAAAGTAAAGTGGCTCAGTCTTGTCCGACTCTTTGTGACCCCGTGGACTGCAGCTTACTAGGCTCCTGTCTCCACAGGATTTGCCAGGAAAGAATTCTCAAATGGATGGCCATTTCCTTCACCAGAGTATCTTTCCAACCCAGGGATAGAATCAGGGTCTCCTGAATTGTAGGCAGACACTTTACCAACCTAGCCACCAGGGAAGGTGTAGTAATAACATAAAACAATTATAACAATATACTTTTATAAAAGTTTTGTGAATGTAGTCTCTATGTGGAAAATATTACTGTACTAATTTAGTGATTTTTTCCTACACTAATTAAGCACTTTCTATGCCCTGTGGCTATAACCTTTGCAGTTTGAGTTTTGAAAACAAAACTAATCCAGATTCCTTTTCTCTTTACATTCACCACAGAGCTTATCAACTTCAGCATGCAATTGTTTCTCTTTTTCTCTCAAATTAAGACCTTCAATCTTTTCACTTAATGGTTACACTGAATGGATTTTCTCTGGTATATCTAAAAGACCAGCATCATTCTGGTTATGCTTTGGGGCCATTATTGAGTAAAATAAGTGTTACTTGGTCACACTGTGACATCTCAGCAGTCTTGGTGGCAACAAATGACAAATGGGTTGGATGTGCAGGACTAAAGAACGATTCACATTCTGGGCAGGAGGAAGCAGGATGGTGTGAGATTCCTATCACACTCCTCAGAATGCCATTCAATTTAAAACTTATGAGGTATTTATTTCTGAAATTTTCCATTTAATGGTTTCAGTGAACAACTGAGGGTTAGCTGAAACCACAGAGAGTGACACCTGAGATCAGAGGAGATGATCTTGTCCTGTAGTTACCTTTAGGTGGAAAAAAAAAAAAAAACTAGAAGGGGCCACTTGAAGCCAAAAGTGATTGTAAAATGGCCCATCTCTTTCCATGTGAGGAAGCACAAGCACCACCACAACCCCAAAGACCAGAGGGTCCAAATCTGGGGATGAGAACAATGATGATGCTGAAGGTATCTTTGTTGGAGTGGAGCACGTCAATGAGGATGCTGAAACCCTCTTTGTCAGAGTGATTTCAATTTCAAAGCCAGTCATTTCTAGCATTTTGAACAGAGTGACCATGGACACATCTTCAAGAAGAAAGAAGGGCCATGTGTGTCCAGATCCCTCCTGTACATTACAACCTGCAAATCTCAGGACCCCAGCATCAGAGCCAGTGGCCATCTGTCCAGCATCTCAGTCTGAATGGGGAGGAAGAGACACTCCTATTATTTTCAAGTCTTCATCTAAACCTGATTATAAAATGAACTCTTTGCAAGCCATGCTTCACAATTCAGAATTGCTGTCTCTGTGACCTCACTATCTATCTGGAGCTGTCCTCTCATTAAGAGGCAAGAATTAAAGTCTTATTAATTCAGAGAGATGTCCCACTCCAGATGTAAAGTTTAACAGTGAGAATCCCAAAAGACATGAACTCAGTGATGGAATCCCATGGGGACTGGCCTCCACCATGGCCCCTCCAGGAATCTCTCCTACAAAGAACATAATTATGACCTTTGAAGATCTCCCCAACTCACAGAACCATATTCATGATGGGGCATCATTTTCATGGACTCACACAAATGACCAGGCATGCTCAGTCTTATGGATCCAGACTGAACATGTAGTTTGGAAGGGCTGGAGAAAACAGACTTTCGAACTCTAGCAAATCAGAGCAAGACTTTTGATCCCATGAAAGGAAACCTGATCATGTTACTTGCTGACTTTTACTACGGACAGCATACAAGAGATGGGCAGGCAGAACAGAAAATTCACACAGCCTTTAAGTGCCTCAGCTGCTTGAGAGTTGTAAAAAATGTCAAGTTTATGACCCACGTGAGGAACCATCTGGAGCTTGACAGGCAGGAAGGTGACAGCTGGGAAACCCACACTACCTGCCAGCACTGCCACTGCCAGTTTCCCACTCCGTTCCAGCTGCAGTGTCACATTGAAAGTGTCCATGCTTCCCGGGAGCCCTTCACGGTCTGTAATATCTGTGAACTGTCCTTCAAAACAGATCAGGTTCTCTTACAGCATATGAAAGACAGTCACAAAAATGGCAAAATGGCCTATGTGTGCTGTGTTTTCAATGACAGAACATCAGCCTTTGCTGATATAGAGGCACATTATAGAACATGACATGGAAACATGAACAATTTGCTTTGTCTGTTTTGCCTCCAAATTTTCAAACTGGTGACACCCTTGGTAAATCACGCTTGGAGGCACTGGAACAGGAGGGTCTTTCCATGTTCCAAGTGATAGCTACAGTGTTTGAACCTGAAGGAAAAGACAGAGCACCAAACCAACAATCCTCAGTCATTCAAAAAGACACAGCAATTGGGAGGATTGCCTCCTGAAACAGAGGTCATGATATGAACTTCAGTTCAGCTGGGACTGAGAGAGACAGCATCCATCATTGTGAAGACCACTGACTCCCAAGCACCACCCAGAAAAATTACAAAGATTGGCTACAAACACAAAATATTCCAGACATGTTGCAGCAAGGGATCTGGCTAAAAATTTACATTCTACCCACCTCCAGAAATGCAAAAAAGCCCTCTTGAGGTTCAGCCAACTGTACATAAAAACCCTGCCTGGCTTTTGTTGTTTTGTTGCTCAGCATGTCTGATTCCCTGTGACCTTATGAACTTCAGTATGCCAGGCTTCCCTGCCCATCACCATCTCCTGAAGATTGCTCAAACTCATTCCTTTGGGTTGCTGATGCCATCTAACCATCTCTTCCTTTGTCATACCTTCTGCTCCTGCCTTAAATATCCCAGTATCAGGTTTTTGTTTTTGTTTTTGTTTTCCAATGAGTTCACTCTTCCCATCAGGAGGCCAAAGTATTGGAGCTTCAGCATCAGTTCTTCCACTGAATATTGAGGGTTGATTTTCCTTAGGATTGATTGGTTGGCTCTCCTTGCAGTCCAAGGGACTCTCAAGAGTCTTCTCCATTCTCCATCACCACAGTTCAAAACGATTAATTCTTCAGCACTCAGCCTCCTTTATGGTCCAGCTCTTCCATCTGTATCTGACTCCTGAGAAAACCATAGCTTTGACTTTATGGATATTTGTTGACAAAGTAATGTCTCTATCTTTTAATACACTGTGTAGGTTTGTCACAGCTTTTCTTCCAAGGAGTGAGCATCTTTTAATTTCACGGCCTCAGTAACCATCCACAGTTATTTTGGAGACCAAGAAAATAAAGTCTGGCTTTATTGTAACTGAAATTGTACTTGCTTCATCTCTGTAAGATCAAGTAGCTTTGAAATCCCATGTTCTTTCTCGGCTACTCTCTGCTCCCCAATGTAACCACTTCTCTGACCTCTAGCACCAGGGATTCATTTTTCTTTGTTTCAAACTTTAAATAAATAGAATCACACAATAGAGTTTCTTTTCATTTGGTCTTGGTTTTCTTTTAAATAACTGAGATGCATTTTTATTCTATTTAGATTTGGACCATTCTTTTTCTTTGCAGGGTAGAATTCCCTTGGATGAATGGGCATAGTCTTATATGTCTATTTTACTATGCCTGAAATTTGAGGCTCTTATTTTGCCTTTTTGAATAATCCACCTATGAACCTGTGTTTGTGTTTCATACTAATTTCTCTAGGATAACTATATCTGTATGTCTAGATATGAATTTTCTGATAATGCATGTGGTAGTGGTTTAGTTGCTAAGTGGTATTTGGTTCTTGCAACCCTATAGACTCCAGCCTACCAGGCTGCATTGTCCATGGGATTTCCCAGGCAAGAATACCACAATAGATTGGCATTTCCTTCTCCAGAGAATTTTCCTGACCCAGGGTTCAAACCTGGGTCTCCTGCATTGCAGACAGATTTGTTACTGACTGAGCCATTCTAATTTTCAAGTGCAGTCAAATGCTTTTTCAAAGTGATTGAAGCAATGTGTATTTCCACTAACAGTATTTCCATTTCTACCAAACACTTGGCACTGTCAGTCTCTTTCATTATATAACTGTGCAGGACCCTGTAGGGCTTTCCCAGGGACAGATCACTCCCGAACCCGCCACCAATGTACCCTGTTTCTTATTTGCAGAAAACTTTAGGTCCTAGACTGCTGGGGTCCAGCCCCTGCAGAATCCAGGGAAATCCTCAGGAGAAATGGCATCAGTGAAGAAAATGATTTAGAGAGAGATAAAGAAAGAATGCTGCAGATAAGAGAATAGAGGAGAGAAAGAAAAAAGAAAGACACAGGGTGACCAAGCTTCAGTGAGCAAGACCCATTACTTTATTTTCAAAAGGGACTTTTATACCTTAACTTATACATAGAGGGAAATGAAAGATGCAAAGTCCTATAGAGTCAGCCCAAACATTACATCTGTTTTGTCTTTATCAAGACCTGGATTTTTTCTGCATACCTTTCCCATAAACAATATTGTGTATATTATCTTCTGACCTTGGAGACCTGTGAATATTTTGTGACCCTCTTTTGATAAAAGCTACTCAACCAGAAAACTTTTTTCCCTTGAAATGTTTATTCTTTATATTTCTAATCTATGCCAGCCTCAGAAAATGCTAAACAGAGTTACATTTCTCATGGAGCAAAGGTGCAGAGAGTTACAACAAAGAAAGAACCAATTATCTCAAAGGTCTGATGTGGTTAATTTCAAGGCTACACTTATATTTCTTACATTCCGACTTATTAACTAATGCACTCCCAGGTGCACAGTGGATAAGAGATATGGGAACTTAGTGACAAACATTGGCCCAATAATGAAATCCTGCACCAGCACTACTCTAATAACCATTAACTCTTTGAAAGGCTCTATGTTTTAGGCTTCCCGTGCCTCTCACAGTTGGGAGGCTGTGAACAATCATATGCGTAGCTCCAAGGGTCTGGATAAACCTGCCAAGCAAGCTAAAATGTTAACAGAGGGGATTTTAATCGAAATATTCCTCTCATGTCTAGGAGACTTATTAGCTAAAG
>SJXQ01005279.1:0-67369 GCA_006408695.1 Aepyceros melampus
TCCTCTGCCAACTTCCCCTGCTTCATGGCTAAACTAAAACAATCATGGTTGTCCTATTCCTCTCTGCCATATGCTGGCTTTCCCAGCCTCCTTTATAAGCTCACGTCTTGTGACCCAAGACAGGTGGGTAAAACACAAGAAGTCTTCTGAAGACGTGTCTGGGAAAAGTTCTCTGCTGATGAAGAGAATCGCTTCTTGGTCAGGCTGTATGCCTTGCCCACCTCCTATGCCCCTGAGTGAAATCATGATGCCTGGACCATGGCGCTATGTGCACATGGGGCAAAAGCGAACAGCACACAGAGCACCGTGCGGCCAAAGAATGGGAAGGGCTGGGTTACTGCTGAGCCTGCTCTCCGTCTTCACGTTTGATGAGAGAGGTAAATGTCTTAATTGCTTGAGCCACTGCAATCTGGGTATCCAGTTACATATAGCCAAGAGCCTTCCTAAATAATTTAATAGTAAATTTCCCAAAGTGGAAGAGTATGCAGGGTTTCCCAAGCTCATCTGACTTTTTATGTATGTGTGTGTGTGTGTATCTTATGTGTGTAATAAATGAACATTTTTTATTGCTTAAACACTTTTGTATGGGTAGCTCAAAACATTAGTTGACACAATAGTACAAAATAAAAGCAAGCCAAAAAAAAAAACACACACACACACAAAAAACAAAAACCCTTCCTTTGCAGAGCACAATTTTGCAAATATAATCCAAAGTGTTTTTCAGATTGAGGTTATATGTCATTTATAGGTAAGTTTATAGGTAAAATTCTAAAAGATGTGAGAAGTCACATGATAAAGCCCCAGATTTGTTTTTGCCCCGATTAATTAAAAGTGTACCTATAATGGAACAGAACAGAAAAATCACATATCTTTTAAAAATAAAAGAGAATTCAAAGAACTTTTAGCTTGTGTGTGGAATGGGGGAAGGCCTCCCACTGAGTAATACTGTCACTCTGTTTATATTTAACCATCTTCACGACTGGTTCACATTTGACAGATATTTATTAAACGGTCATTATGGGCCAGGCAAAGGCTCAGCACTGAGGATGCAAAGGTCATCACGACAGACATGAGCACATAGTAACACAAATATTATGACAGAGAAAGTGCAGGGCTCTATGGGAACACAGAGCAGTGGAAATAAACCCACTCTAGAGGAATGGATAAGAGCTCCCAGTGGATGTGGCAATTAATCTAAAACCTAAAGAATGAAACGAACTTTGCCTAGAAGAGATCTGGAGTGGAATGGGGTTATGGGGTAGAGAGGAGTATCTCAGGCAGAGAAAGAAGCATGTGCCAGGTTTGGGGGACTAGAAAGGGGGGCATTATTCAGTGAGGCATTTATGTTGAGTGCAAGGTAGATCAAGGAAGGGCTGTTTGCAAAGCACAAACTGAGTCTTTTAAAAAGCACACTGTGGCTGTGGAATGTAATCAAATGAAGGGATGGTGGCATGAATCCAGTTCTGGGCGAGTTCAAGGTGGCGGTACAAGGGCCTGGCAACAAGTGAGGTCAAAAGCTGTTCCATCATGGGTAGAAGACTGGGGATTGGACAGATGGGGGTACGGTGAGGAAAAGGGCAAGCAGGGCTTCCAGGTTTACTGAGGAGCAACTGGGTGGATGGAGGGGCCTTTGACGAAGGAGGGAATAGACCCTGGAGAAGGGACAGTTTGAAACAGACGATCTGTATATGAAGGTAACCTGTGAAACCTCCAAGAGCTGTTCAAGTCCCATGACCATGATGACATTCAGAAGTGAATGAAAAATAGCATCATGTACGCGTGTTAAGTCGCTTCAGTCATGTCTGACTCTTTGTGACCCCATGGACTGTAGTCCCCCAGGTACCTCTGTCCATGGATTCTCCAGGCAAGAATACTGGAGTGGGTTGCTGCGCCCTCCTCCAAGAGATCTTCCTGACCCAGGGACTGAACCAGAGTCTCATGTCTCCTGCATTAGCAAGTGGGTTTTTTACTGCTAGCACCACCTGGGAAGCTCATGAAAAATGACATCAATGTTAAAAAAAACAAACAAAGGTGTTCTAGAACTGGCTAAGACATTACCTCCCACTCCTTCATTCTATGTGTAAGTGAGGCGGTGGTGATTGGCCAAGCAGTACAAGAGATTGAACTCTGGCCCCAAAAATATGCTGAAACCTAAACTCCTGGTTCTGTGCACATGAAATCAGGTCTTTCCAGATGGAATCTGTTAAGATGAGACCATTCTGGATTAGAGTGGGCCTGGAACACAGTAAGTGGTGTTCTTACAAGGAGAGAGAGATTTTAAGACACACAGACACACAGGAGAGAAGAAAGCTAGTTGAAGGTGAAGGCAGATTGGAGCCACCAGGAGCAGAGGCAAGGAAGGATTCGCTCCTGGATCCTTTGGAGGTGTGTGGCCCTGCCAGCTTCCTGATTTCAGAATGTTGCCTGCCTGACCATGAGAGACTAAATGCCTATTTTAAGCCACCCAGTTTATGGTACTTTACTACAGCAGCTGTGGAAACTATTACAGGGAGGAAGACTGTTTTAGCTTCAGAAGAAATTGGAAAGGAAGGCCTAAGGTAGATATAAGGCACTGAATGAGATGGCAAGACCACTGCAAACTCAGTGTTTGCGGAGTCTGGCCCAGATACTTAGGTCTTGAATTCAGTTTTTATATTTCAAAACTGAGGGCAACAGTACTTAATCTGTAAAGTTGCACATGGGGGTATAAATAATCTGTGCACTGTCATGGATAATTAAATATGCTATCACAAGGCAAAAATTAGATATTACATATATTTATATAGATTATTCAGTAATCTATGAACACAACATGGCAATCCCTTCCTCTTTCATTATAATATTACTGCTATTGCCATGTCGAGTCTGATAGATCTGTACTCATTCATTCCTCTGAAGGCAAAGCTGGTTGACATCATTCTAGCACAGTGATTCTCAACTGGGAGACATATGACAATGTCTAGAGACATTTTTGATTGTCACAGTACAAAAGAGGTCCTACTAGCAAGCAGTAGGTAGAGGCCAGGGAGGCTGCTAAAACATCCTACACAGAATACGGCACCCCACCCCCCACCGCCTGCAACAAAGAACTGTCCAGCCTCAACTGTGCCTCTAGAACTCTGATCTGGAAGCACCCGACAACCTGCAGCCAAGCTTCAGGTACCAAGAATACACTTTCTCATCCACAGCAGTCAAACTGATCACATATTCTTCTGAAATGTGACACAAAAGACTATTAATAGTGACTCACAAGTAACCCAGAGCTAATGGAAACTTAAGTTCTTCTTGATATCCTAAAAAAGAGTGAGGATTCCTGTCCTAGAAGCAGCTAGGGACCATGCCGCTCTGAAAGCACCAGCGGTGATACACATACACACACCGCAGAGCTGAGGCGTCCACACACCCCACCCATCAGCATAAACCCTCTGCCAGACTGGATTGGAGGAGGAACAGCAACTATCCTCCCCAGCAGTCCCTCCCAGTAGCTGGGAAACCTCCCTGAAGCTGAGAAACCACTGGAGAGCCAGCAGCTGAGCTCCCTGACTGAACCCTGGAATTATATATTCAGCAGTGGGTAGCTGGATCAGTCCCCCAGCGCTGGCACGGTAGTTGGTTATCTTTTATCTGGACCTTGTAGCCAAGCCTGAAATACTGCCTCGTTCAAAGCTACTGTATCTTCTCTGCGGCTGCCTCTGGCATGTGAAGCATTTGTAGTTGCCTCCTTGTAGCTATAATGTAAATACGGCTGTGCATACTGTACATTTTTAACCAAGCCTGTTTATCAAGCCTCTGTGGTCTGCTTGTCTCTCTCACCACGTATTCAGGTCATAAACAACTTGAACCTCCAGTGCTATTCTTGGAGTCAAGAGCACCTTAGAAATAGGATGAGCTAATTGTTAAGGGCAAGAAAACCCCAATTTTGGTAAAGGCAAAGTTAGGTACTCAGGGTTGCCCTCTCTGATGAAGCTGTATGATTTTCTTTTATTGACAAAGAAGTTCAAACATATCTAAGGAAATAAATGTGGGACAGCTCACAGTGCAACATTAAATGGCAAAATCTCCCATGAAGGGCAAAGCACACTGCTAAGTAGAATAGCACATAAGTTAATTCTAACTTTGAGAAGTCTGTATTTATTGGGTTCTAGGCAAATTCAAGGATAAAAGTTGTGCCATACTGGTTTAAATACCCTGAATGTTTTCATCATCATAATCAAAACTACACTTACATTTAAAATTGGCTTGGTACTGCCAATGTATCTTTTATCATCAAAATCAAAAGTTTAGTTAAAGCTTTTGGTCCATTGAGACAGAGCAAATATTTCAACAGATGGAAAATGTTAAAAGTCAAGAATTCTGGCATTTGAAGATTCATATATAAAAACAAAACATCATGAAGAAAGCCAAAGAAACAAGCTATCTCATAGGAAACCAACAACAAAACACAAAATACAAAAATTACAATTCCTCTCCAATCTGTAAAATAAAATTTACTGAGCTACTTGAACTTTTTAAACTGCCCCAGATAACAGAGATAATTTCTTCTTGCAGTTATGGGAACACTATTTTCCTAAGTATGAAAAATACTCATCAGCATCTTAATGTACTCATCACAGACACATGGCTTTTAGGGTAGAACACACAAAATTTTCATGTCACGTTGACAAGCAAGCAGCTGAAGTAATTCATAATATTGTCTGATTTGAAGGAGCAGAAAGAAAAGCTCAACCTCTGTTTCAATTCCGTTTGAAAAAGGAGAATTGAAACAAATATATCACGATAATTTGGACACTAAATTTATATATTCATAGGAGCCTGCTTCCATGAGTTGCTCAGTCGTGTCCAACTCTCTGCGGCCCCATAGACTGTAGCCCACCAGGCTCCTCTGTCCATGGGGCTTCTCTGGTGGCTCAGACCATAAAGAATCTGCCTGCAATGCAGGAGACCCAGGTTCTATGCCTGGGCCAGGGAGATCCCCTGGAGAAGGGAATGGCAATCTACTCCAGTATTCTTGCCTGGAGAATTCCGTGATTGCCTTTATCTTGTCTAAACCGTACCCTGTGAACTAACAATTGCTATTCTTATTATATGCCATCAAGTCAGCCTACCTTCATCACCTTCATATATGGAAACAAAAACCCCACAGATTTATATTTTAATTCTAAGCTCATATTCTGGGAAAGATAGACTGTTTACAGAGAAATAGCAAGAAGATATTTTATAATCCTATCTATGTAGAGTACATTTAATAGAGAATGTTCCCTAGGGCTTCCCTAGTGGATCAGTGGTAAAGAATCCACCTGCCAATGCAGAAGATAATGGGTTCGATCCCTGATCTGGGAAGACCTGACATTTCAAGAAGCCACTAAGCCTGTGGGCTACAGCTATTGGGCCTGTGCTCTAGAGCCTGGGAACCATAACTACTGAGCTCTCACACTGCAACTACTGAAGCCCACATGCCCTAGAGCCCTGCTCTGCAAGGAGAGATGCCACCACAATGAGAAGCCCACACACTGCAACTAGAGAGTAGCTCTCATTGGCCACAACTAGAGAAAAGCCTTGGAGAAGGCAATTATGTAGAGTACATTTAATAGAGAATGTTCCCTAGGGCTTCCCTAGTGGATCAGTGGTAAAGAATCCACCTGCCAATGCAGAAGATAATGGGTTCGATCCCTGATCTGGGAAGACCTGACATTTCAAGAAGCCACTAAGCCTGTGGGCTACAGCTATTGGGCCTGTGCTCTAGAGCCTGGGAACCATAACTACTGAGCTCTCACACTGCAACTACTGAAGCCCACATGCCCTAGAGCCCTGCTCTGCAAGGAGAGATGCCACCACAATGAGAAGCCCACACACTGCAACTAGAGAGTAGCTCTCATTGGCCACAACTAGAGAAAAGCCTTGGAGAAGGCAATGGCACCCCACTCCAGTACCCTTGCCTGGAAAATCCTATGGATGGAGGAACCTGGTAGGCTGTAGTCCATGAGATCGCAAAGAGTCAGACACAACTGAGCGACTTCACTTTCACTTTTCACTTTCATGCATTGGAGAAGGAAATGGCAACCACTCCAGTGTTCTTGCCTGGAGAATCCCAGGGACAGGGGAGCCTGGTGAGTTGCCATCTATGGGTCGCACAGAGTCAGACACGACTGAAGTGACTCAACAGCAGCAGCAGCAGAGAAAAGCCTGTGCAGCAATGAGACCCAGCACAGCATAAATAAATAAATAAAGTTTAAAAAAAGGAAATGCTCCCTAGAGGAAGGCGGCAAGGAGAGTGTGTATATGTGTTTTGAGGGGGGACAGTTAGAACAAATATCAGGGAAACAAGGCTTATACAGTAGTCCTCCTGGAAGTTTCCCTAGAGTAGGCCCTGACTACACAACCAGAAGTCTAAAGTAAGAAGAAAAAACACTTTGCCAACCATGAGACTGACTTCTTCCCCAAAGAGGGGAGTACTGGAGCATTGCTAACATCTTCCCCATTGCGGGGAAGCTTTTTTGGACTAACAATTTTTAAGAACACTGGATTTTAAATTAAGCTACAAGAAGCACTAGAGTTGTACTTCAGCTTGTTCTCAATCACAGCAACTTCTATCTGTTTCATACAAAGGTCCTACAGCAGAAGTGTGAAAAATGCTGACAGAGAATAATACCATTGAAAAATACCATTGCCTCCCTAGGGATATCAAGAGAATCCAAGGACATAAACGTGTGAAATGCTTAGCACAGAGGTTTGCAGGCTATCAAAGCTCAGCAGCAGTTGGCTAGAACAATGATGCCGATAATTCAAATCTGCTGCAGAGGTAGTTTAAAGAGAATGAAGCACAGATGTTCGTATGAGTCCCCATGTAGAAATTTTACACTTAAAATCTCAAAAGCTTTTAAAAGATGATCACCTTCAATAGTTGCTTGCACGACAGAGTTTTAAAACTGGATGTACAGAGGGCAATGCCACAAAAAGGCTTACCTCTTCTTCTTGGTGATAATGAGCACATCGTTAAAAAGGAAGAAGTAGACTTGCTGTTTGGACGTCCTTTTTGAGAAAAGCACTGTGTCTTCCACGTAGGCGGTCAACTCACCTCTTTTTACCAACCACCGGGAAGAGGAGACTAGAGGAAAAGGCTACAAAGAGAGAAACACTCAGTACCCAAGCTAAAGTTAAGTCTTCTTAGGATTACTGAAAGTAAAGTACAAAACTTACATTCAAACAAATGATACGCCATTATTTTATAATAGTTCATATAATAGGTACATAATGGTAAAAACATGGAGAACACATTCAAGAGAAAACCAAAAGGAACAACTTATTTTCCAATATAAAAAAACTATTAATATCAACTTATCTATATAAAAACTAAACCTCAGTCAGAAAATATTACTGAGTCAACCAAAAATTGTTACCCTTCCATTAACTCTCAACTTTTTGAAAAAGACAACTGATAAGAAGTCACTTAAAACTGAAAAACCTCAAAATGAAATCTATTGGTATCAACTGCAGCCATTTCAAATACCACAAATCAGAATCTAAATATACCAAAAAATACTGATAACTGTACTTAAAAAGAGACAAATGTAAAATAAGAGATAAATATAAAGGTCTGCATTCAATTCATGAATTAAAAAGACTTTATTCAAAAGGAAAGAAAAAAAAAATCCCTGCAAATGTATAGTATGTCTATTGATTATCTACTTAGCTGTATTCTGGAGAACACTTATTCTCAAAAGTTTATGGTTTCCCTCATGGAAGTTAGTTTCCTTCATGGAAGTTAGTCCCTGAAAGCATCATGCCACTTTCTGGTTGTGAAAATGGACTTCTTCCAGAATAATCCACCTTCATCTCATAGAAAAGGCTATATTCAAGGAATTACATATTGCCTTTTCTTTATTCAGTTTATAGTCTCCAACTGGAAAACTCTCAAAACCGCAGAATAATCCTTACCCTTGAGAGTTCCTTTTTTTTTTAATTACCAGAAATGCTTACTGCCAAAAATCTGATTTAAAACACAACATCCATAAAATAAGCAAAAGTTCTTGGACACACAAAAGATAACTCTAGTAAGTGTGGTGCAACCAAATGTCATCCATTTCAGAGAATAATGATTAAAAATAGCCAAAGGAAATTGAGGATATAAGGGAGGAAATTTGAAGGCTCAGAAAGGATTTCATTTTTGTTTTTTAATTTATAAAGGATGTTTCTAAGAAGTCTGCCTACCAATATATACTTTTTTGGTTGGCCAAAAAGTTCTTTCAGTTTTTAAGTAAAAATGAAAGAAACATTTTTCATTTTCATCAGGAACTTTACTGAACAGAATATTCACCATTTTGTTCCACTATCATCTGTCATTTTTCAGGCAACTTCATAATTTCATCTTCCCAAAACTTTTAATTTTTTAGGCAAAGAACTGTTTCAAGTGCCTAGAATTGAAATTTTTTTCCATTAAGAGAATTTTGTAAAGAATGAAATAGATGGAAATTCAAAGGTGCAATGTTTGGTGAATATGGCAGATGAATCAGAACCTCCCAGCCAAGTGCTAACAGTTTTTGCCTGGTCATCAAAGAAACAGGTGGTCTTGCGTTATCCTGATGAAAGATATGTGCTTTCTGTTGACTAATTCTGGGCACTTTGGGTCGAGCGAAGGTTTCAGTTGGTCTAACTGGGAGCAGTACTTGTTGAAATTAATCCTTTGGTTTTCTGGAAGGAGTGCATGAGAGAGCTGAGCCAATCCAATCCCACCATACACACATCATCACATTCTTTGAATGAAGACCAGCCTTTGGTATAGTTGGTGGTGGTTCATTTCATTTGTCCAGTGATCTCTTCCATTTATGTGCAGTACTCACTTTTCATCGCCCATCACAAAAATGGGGCATTTTCATTATGTTTAAGTAGAGAATTGCATGGGGAAAGACGGTCAAGAAGTTCTTTTTCATTTTAACTTATGTGGAACCCAAACATTAAAGAGATTAATATAATCAAGCTGGTGTAAATCATTTTCAATGCTTGACTTGGATATTTTGTGTATTTCAGCTATCCCTCATGTGTTATAACATTGAGCACTCTCAATTAACGTCTTGATTTGGTCACTATCAATTTCAACTGGTCTACAATCCAGCAAGAAACTGCACAAACCACATCTGATGTACTCAGTCAGTCACAGCACCTTCTCCATATACTGCAACAATCTTTTTTTATTTTGCATTTTAGTTCCACTTTTACCTTTCCTGAAATAAGGCATAATATGCAGAAAATGTTGCTTTTTCTTCCATCTTCAATATTAAAATGGCTACACAAAAATCTATCAATTTTGATAAATTTTTTTTTTCTAAATGCACACTGATGGGACAGCTGTGACAGTACAATCTAACAAAGTTGTTTTGAATTAAAGACAACTAAGCATTATTAGAGCTATCTTGTGGAAAAAAACAACAACAACAAAAAAAAAACATTTTGGCCAATCCATATTTTCCTGAAGATTTAACAAAGGACGATGAAAGATTATGGCTGATCTTAAAATTTCAAAAGTGTCTAATAAAAGAGTTCATATAGTTGTCAGCCTCCAAAGTCAAATCAGTCTATGGCTGAGACTTAAAAGGTGACAGAGAGGTTACTTCAATAATTTAGGAGGATCCCCACCAGCAAATACAAGAGGTCACAAATAATCAGAGTCAGGTTAAGTCCTGCCACAGGACTATAATTACAAGATAACACTGAAATCGTGCCATAGACTGTATAGGACGAACCAATGAGAATATTACGTACGTGCCACCCTATGCCTATTCTTAGTTTAGAGGACAAGGGGAGAAAGAGTTTTTTAAACTCTTATTCTTGAAATAGATTGAGTTTTTGTCTTATTTTTTAGATTGAGTTTTATGGACACCTCATAATCCACTAGGCAAAAATAAATTTCTAATGTATATCTAAAATTGACAGTGGCTTTCTCCAAAGAAGACATAGAGATGGCCAACAAGTGCATGGAAAGATGCTCAACACCACTAATTATTAGAGAAATCAAATCAAAACTACAAGGAGGACTTCCCTGCTGGTACAGTGGAGAGGAATCATCTGCCAATGCAGGGGACACAGGTTCAGTCCCTGATCTGGGGAGATTCCACATGCTGCGGAACAGCTGAGCCCATGCACAACTACTGAGCCCGTGCTCTAGAGCTTGCGAGCTACAGCTACTGATACTGAGCCCACGTGTTCCAACTACTGAGCTGTGTGCCACAACCACTAACGCCCACACCCTAGAGCCTGGGATCTGCAACAAGAGAAGCCACCAAAACGAGAAGCCCATGCACGTCAATGAAGAGTGGCTCCCACACACTGCAGCTACAGAAAGCCCACACATGGCAATGAAGACCCAGAGCAGTCAAAAAGAAAGGAAGAAAGAAAAAACTACAATGAGGTACTACTTCACACTGCTCAAAATGGCCATCATCAAAATTTATACAAACAATAAATGCTGGAAAGGGTGTACAGGAAAGAGAATCCTTCTACCCTGTTGGTGGGAATGTAGATTGGTACAGCCACTATGGAGAACAGTATGGAGGTTCCTGAAAAAATAAAAATAGATCTGCCATATGAACCAGTAATCCCATTTTTAGGCATATACCCTGAAGAGACCATAATTTGAAAGGATGCATGCACCCTGATGTTCACTGCAGCATTACTGACGATAGCCAGGACATGGAAGCAACCTAAATGTCCACTGACCAAAGAATGGATAAAGAATATGTCATACATATATACAATGGAATATTACTCAGCCAAAAATAGGATCGAAATAGTGCCATTTGTAGAAATGTGGATGAACCTAGAGACTGTCACACAGGGTGAAATAAGTCAGAAAGAGAAAAACAAATACTGTATAATATCGCTTATATGTGGAATCTAGAAAAATGGTAGAGATGAACTTATTTGCAAAGCAGGAATAGAAACAGACATAGAGAACAAACTTATGGTTACCAAGGGTTGAAGGGAGAGTGGGATGAACTAGGAGACTGAAGTTGACATATGTATGGATGTGAGAGTTAGACTGTGAAGAAGGCTGAGCGCAGAAGAATTGATGCTTTTGAACTGTGGTGTTGGAGAAGACTCTTGAGAGTCCCTTGGACTGCAAGGAGATCCAACCAGTCCATTCTGAAGGAGATCAGCTCTCTGGGATTTCTTTGGAAGGAATGATGCTAAAGCCGAAACTCCAGTACTTTGGCCACCTCATGCGAAGAGTTGACTCATTGAAAAGACCCTGATGCTGGGAGGGATTGGGGGCAGGAGGAGAAGGGGACGACAGAGGATGAGATGGCTGGATGGCATCACTGACTCAATGGGCGTGAGTCTGATTGAACTCTGGGAGTTGGTGATGGACAGGGAGGCCTGGCGTGCTATGATTCATGAGGTCACAAAGAGTTGGACACGACTGAGCAACTGAACTGAACTGATGCATAAAATAGCTAACTAATGAGAATCTACTGTACAGCACAGGGAACTATTCAATACTCAATAACAGGAAGAGGGCATTATAACAGAAGCGCATGTGTTGTTTTTAGCGAGTACTCATCATCTTCTAAGAAAAATCACGGGTCATGTTTCTGCATTTAAAATGCTACAGTCAGGATGTCATAGCGGAATAGTTTACACTGATCTGCAAGTCAGGACGTCTAGACTCTAGTCCTAATTCTGCCACCATAAGTCAAACGACCCTATTAGTGATTAATTATTCTCTAGACTGTATTTTCCTCATTTATAAAAGGGTGTATCAGTGACCCTCAAACCATATGCCACAGTAGAGACTTATCTGCATAAAGCCATCATCACTCTAACTCCACTGCACAAATGAGGAACCCGTTCACTATGAAAAAATATGACCAGTCACTTTAAGCTGCTTAATTAAATTCAAGAGGCATCAAAAGAAACAAAATCACAACCATGAGCACTCACATCCGTTGAGGATTCAACTGTGAGCAACAAAGGACTTGACAACAGCCTAGCCTGGCCATTGTCATTTCCTTCTTTGTTTATCCTGTCATTTGCTCCTGAGCAGTAAGAGACAAGCAACAACACGCAGCACACAGGCAAAAAAAGAATTATATAAGAAAAACAAATGTGAAAAGAATAATCCACTAATAATCTTTTTTGCCAACTGGGAAAAGAGTCCCCTTATTTGATTGAGGAGAAATACCCTAGTCTAGCTCATGGGATACCACTATTTTGCAGGACACTTTGGCTCAGACAGCAGAGAATCTGCCTACAATGCAGGAGATCAGGTTCAGTCCCTGGGTTAGGAAGATCCCCTGGAGAAGGGAATGGCCACCCACTCCAGTATTCTTGCCTGGAAAATTCCATGGATAGAGCGGCCTGCTGGGCCATGGAATTAAGAGTTGGACACGACTGAGCAACCAACACTTTCACTTTTATTTTTTTTTTTTTGGAGAATAGGAAAGATATCTCCGTTCCAGTCTAAAAATTCTATCATTTTGCTATGTTTCCTTAAGTCTGATCTCTTCTGAGGAGGAAAAAAAAAGTTCTACAGGAGCCTGGTAGGCTGCAGTCCATGAGGTTGCTAAGAGTCGGACACGACTGAGTGACTTCACTTTCATTTTTCACTTTCATGCATTGAAGAAGGAAATGGCAACCCACTCCAGTGTTCTTGCCTGGATAATCCCAGGGAAGGGGGAGCCTGGTGGGCTGCTGTCTATGGGGTCACATAGAGTCGGACATGACTGAAGTGACTTAGCAGCAGCAGCAGCAACAGTTAGATAATACCTAACTCAGTGGTTTAGAGAAAGGTCATTTTATCTGGGATAAGCAAGAGCAGAATTACCCACAACAAAGTATCTGCTGCTCTGCCTGCCAGCCTCTGTGTAATCAATTTATGGCCCTGCTTTAACAAGCAAATTCCTCCACACTTTGTTACTCTCCACTATCTCCCTATTCACTGAAGATTTCAACAAAAGCAGTAATAAATCTGTTTATGAAGAAGTATGAGAGAGTACCTTAATTTTAAATTCCAGCTGGGAGTTAATTGTGTACATCATTTCCGTCCTTTCCATCTTCCGGGCTCCTTCATTGCAGAGTCTCACCAACTGGAAACAAAGAATAATCAGGGAGGGTTAAGAGGTGAAGGAGAGAAACCTCACTTTCAAATGCAGATCTTGCAGGAAATAATTAGCACTTTGGAAAACTCCAGACAGTTCAAGAATTTACAGCTTCACAGTCGAGACTCTGTACCCAGTGGGAAGTGGTGTCACTAGGATGTGCAGACAGAGGAAGAATGTCCTGAGATTTTCAGGGACGGACGGCCTGGTGTTATGTGTGTTACCTCATGGGCACGCTTCACATACATGAGGCAGGTTCATTGTGTGGTCCAATCTGTCCATTCTGCCCCTGCTCCTCGCCTTCACCCATGGGAACCCCACCAACCTCAGGGCAAGCTGTACCTCTCTCTCTCCTCTTCAAATCAGAGCAGCTGAGGGCAGAATACCGGACTTCAAAGGCAAATTCTCAGCTGAATGCTATGCTCAAAACATGTGACGGGTAAGCTTGGATGCTGGAAGAGGATAGCTTTCCACTGGGACCTAATGGTCAGTGATTCTTTAAGCTGAGGGGAATGCACTTTAATTAGCACTACTGAGTTATCTACAAATAGATGGACTAACAGTCCTTGAATGAGTAGCTGTGATACTGTCATTTATAATAAAACATATTGTCTTTTATCCATGGTTTCTGGCACAAGGCTCCTAAAACTCTTGTAATGTCCTATATAAGAGCCTTGGGGACTTCTTTGGTTATAATTTAGTATTATTACCAGTTCCTGAAATAGCTCCAGGACACAAAAGTGAAGTGGGTATCTTCTGTTATTCATAACAAGCCCCTTTCAACCTTTTCTGAATTTATATTAATGAGGCGACTTTCGGAAAGCCCCTAAAGATGGGATTGGTTGCCAGGGGAACCATTCAAATAATGAGAGAAAAGACTCGAACTTTCAGGCCTACCAACTGACCTCCAGGGAGGGAAGAGGGGCTAGATATGACTTGATCAGTACTGAGCAGCGGTTTAATAAATCGTGCCCATGTAAAGAAGCCTCCATAAAAACTGCTGAATTTCAGAATGGGAGAATTTCCGGGTTGGTAAGAAGATAGCCATCTCAAACTCTGAGGATAGGACATCTGGAGCTTGGGACCCTTCTGGACCTCACCCTGTCTCTTCCTCTGGCTGTTCACTCATATTCTTTAGCATCCTTTGTAACAAACTGCTTATCTAGTAAGTAAACTGTTTTCCTGAGTTCTATGAGCCCCTCGAGCAAATAATCAAACCTATGCAGGAGGTGGGTAGTGGGAACTTCTGATCGATAGCCAGTGGGTCAGAAGCACAGGTAACAACCTGGACTTGTGAAGAGTGACTAGAGTGAAGTCTGGGATGTGGCCTGGTGGGCCTGAGTCCTAATCCTGTGGGATGGGCTATCTCCAGGGGGAGTGAAAACTGAATTGAATAGAGTAAGCCATGTGGGCTTCCCAGGTGGCACTAGTGGTAAAGAACCTGCCTGCCAATGCAGGCAGACATAAGGGACATGCACTGGATCCTTGAGTTGGGGAGATCCCCTGGAGGAGGGCACAGCAACCCACTGCAGTATTCTTGCCTGGAGAATCCATGGACAGAGGAGCCTGGTGGGCCACACAGACCATGGGGCCACACAGAGTTGGACACAACTGAAGTGATTTAGCACACACGCATGCACAAGCCACCCAGCTGGCAGGGCAGAGTTGCTCAGTGCGGGGAAAGCCTGCACACATTTGGTGACCACAAGTGTCAGAAGTGAAGTGTTCTGTGGGTAGAGTATTGAGCACAGAGGATCCACCCAAGAGTTTCTCCTTTATATTGTACCTAATATATAATTATTAGTTTGCTGACCTAAATCAAAAGAAATTTTGTATTGTTAATTTCTCACTAAGTGAAAAATCTGTAAAACATGCCCATAACAAGGATCATTGGCCATACAGACAGTGTGATCATTAAAAACAGAAGCTAGAAATTCTGATTAGATTTACTTTAATATTGGTGCTTTATTAAGTAGCTCCTACTATAAAAAGAAATGTTAACACATAAGTAAACAAAACAGGCTATAAAAGGATCTGACCTAATCCTACTTCATGGAGGTAACTGGAAACAAGATGGGTTACACACTTTTTTCCCCATGATTATATGAACATATAAGTACATACATATAATGTGTAAAAATTATTTTATTTTTGTAAATGGATCACCCAATGCTTGTCTGTGACTTAATTTTTTCACTTGACAATATTTCTCCTTATAAATATAACATTCATGAAAAACAAGCTTATTTTGTACCCAGTATGTGTCAGGTGCTAGGGGTTGCAACATTTAGGAGATATACAATTCCTATTGTCATAAAAGAAGGGCAGACACAATAATCAGAGACTGAAATCTTAAGGAAAAAACTGGGGGGCAGGGGTCCAGGGAGAAAGAAGGTGGGGCGAGAGTCGGGGGCCTCTCCTTAGACTTCCTCTGAGCTGCACTGAAGGAACAAATGTAGTTGTAGCACATAATCAAGGGACAGCACTGGTCCAGGCAGAGTGAACATCAGAAGCAGACTGCTGTGTGCCTGAGAAAGTAAGATCCTGACATAGGAAAATGGCATAAGAGCAAACTGAAGGACTAGCCAGGGTCAAAGCATGCAGGTTCTTTCGGCATGTGGGCTGTACTCTAAGTGCAAAGAGAAGCCACCAGCAAGCTTTCAGCAAAGCAGTGACAGGAGGCAACATGCGCTGTGAGCACATGTGCTTGCACAGCGCACCTACTCCATCCCCAATTGATGGATGCTTGGACGATTTCCAGTCACTTAACAGATATTCTGGGCCTAAAGGGTATACCTATCTTCAGTTCCAGCATATCTTTAGGTCCCAGTGGTATGAACAGTTTACTGATGCAGGGACTGATGGTCCACCTGATCAAAGCTAGGAGCCGAGGGACTTCCCTGCTGGTCCAAAGAATCTGCCTTCCAATGCAGGGGACACAGGTCCAATCCCTGGTTGGGCAACTAAGACTGTACATTCCTTGGGGCAACTAGAGTGCCCGCTCACAGTAACTACCGAGCCCGCACACAACTAGAGATGTCCATGTGCTGCAACGAGGAAGGCCTGCACACCTCAGCAAAGACCCAGCACAGCCAAAACAAGAGAACTCAGAAAGCTCAGAGCCGAAAACATTCTGGCAGGGCTTAGGGGCAACCTGCAGCTAAAATATCCTAGAAGGATTCAGACAGATAAATAGCTGCGCTGCTTGGGACATTTTTTTTAAAGATTTATTTTATTTGTAGTACCCAAATCTTGCTCCCAGACTTCCAACGTGGTCTGTTCCCCAAGCTCTACCTCCAGCAACCTGGATGGGATCTCTTCTCAAATGTACCACTGCCGTCTGAAAGTCAAAATGGGAATGCCCAAACCTGAGCACCCCTTCATCTCTCCGTGTCCCAGCCCCATGTTCTCTATATCAGTGACTGACTCCAGCACAATCCATTTGCCCAAGTCAAAAAGCTAGGCCCTCACCACTCAGGTGCCTCCCTCTCCTTTGTCCTCTATCTAAACAGTTCATCAGTTCAGTTCAGTTCAGCCACTCACTCGTGTCTGACTCTTTGCAACCCCATGAATCGCAGCACGCCAGGCCTCCCTGTTCATCACCAACACCTGAAGTTTACCCAAACTCACATCCATCGAGTTGGTGATGCCATTCAGCCAGCTCATCCTCTGTCGTCCCCTTCTCCTCCTGCCCCCAATCCCTCCCAGCATCAGAGTCTTTTCCAGTGAGTCAACTCTTCGCATGAGGTGGCCAAAGTACTGGAGTTTCAGCTTCAGCATCAGTCCTTCCAATGAACACCCAGGGCTGATCTCCTTTAGGATGGACTGGTTGGATCTTCTTGCAGTCCACGGGATTTGCAAGAGTCTTCTCCAAAACCACAGTTCAAAAGCATCAATTCTTCTTCTTCGGCACTCAGCTTTCTTCACAGTTCAACTCTCATATCCACACATGACCACTGGAAAAACCATAGCCCTGACAAGAGGGACCTTTGTTGGCAAAGTAATGTCTCTGCTTTTGAATATACTATCTAGGTTGGTTGTAACTTTCCTTCCAAGGAGTAAGCGTCTTTTAATTTCATGGCTGCAATCACCATCTGCAGTGATTTTGGAGCCCCAAAAAATAAAGTCTGACACTGTTTCCGCATCTATTTCCCATGAAATGATGGGACCAGGTGCCATGATCTTCATTTTCTGAATGTTGAGCTTTAAGCCAACTTTTTCACTCTCCTCTTTCACTTTCATCAAAAGGCTTTTTAGTTCCTCTTCACTTTCTGCCATAAGGGTGGTATCATTTGCATATCTGAAGTTATTGATATTTCTCCCGGCAATCTTGATTCCAGCTTGTGCTTCTTCCAGTCCAGCGTTTTTCATGATGTACTCTGCATATAAGTTAAATAAGCAGGGTGACAATATACAGCCTTGACGTACTCCTTTTCCTAATTGGAACCAGTCTGTTGTTCCATGTCCAGTTCTAACTGTTGCTTCCTGACCTGCATATAGGTTTCTCAAGAGGCAGGTCAGGTGGTCTGGTATTCCCATCTCTTTCAGAATTTTCCACAGTTTATTGTGATCCACACAGTCAAAGGCTTTGGCATAGTCAATAAAGCAGAAATAGATGTTTTTATGGAACTCTCTTGCCTTTTCCATGATCCAGCGGATGTTGGCAATTTGATCTCTGGTTCCTCTGCCTTTTCTAAAACCAGCTTGAACATCTGGAAGTTCACGGTTCATGTATTGCTGAAGCCTGGCTTGGAGAATTTTGAGCATTGCTTTACTAGCGTGTGAGATGAGTGCAATAGTATCTCCTTAATGCTGTGACCTCCAGAAAAACATGTTCAGTCTTTATAAGTTCAAATCTGATCATGAAACTCCTCAGGTTGAAATCTTTAAAAAGACTCTTTGAAGCTTCCAGAATTAAATCTCACCAAGACCAGGTTCTGGCACCTACTTACCTGATCCTACTTCTACTATCTTGGGCCTCAGTGCTACTGAATTTCTTGCCAAAGCCCTTCCCTCTCCCATGTCCTTCACACTTTTGATGTGTTTCCCTCTCCCTGAATGCCCTTCACCCCACTCTGTCCAACTGACTCCTTCTCATCTAGATTTATACCACTCTATTTGTCTTTCGGATCTCATCTTGGGTATTACTTTTCTTAAAAGACTGGAGAACAGAGAGTGAAATATCCATATCTGTTAGTGCCCAGTGCCTAAGACACAAGGAATACTCAGGAAATAGCAACTGTTATGTGTAAACTTTAAGAATTCTTAAAGAGATGAGTATACCAGATCACCTTACCTGCCTCCTGAAAATCCTGTAAGCAGGTCAAGAAACAACAATTAGAACCGGACATGGAACAACAGACTGGTTCCAAATCAGGAAAGCAGTACGTCAAGGCTGTATATTCTCACCCTGCTTATTTAACTTATATGCAGAGTACATCATGTGAAATGCCAGGCTGGATGAAGCACAAGCTGGAATCAAGACTGCAGGGAGAAATATCAATACCTCAGATACACAGATAACAGCACCCTAATGGCAGAAAGCGAAGAGGAACTAAAGAGCCTCTTAATGAAGGTGAAAGAAGAGAATGAAAAAGCTGGCTTGAAACTCAACATTCAAAAAACTAAGATTATGGCATCCAGTCCCATCACTTCATGGCAAATAGATAGGGAAAAAGTGAGACAGCGACAGACTTTACTTTCTTGGGCTCCAAAATCACTGCCATGGTGACTGCAGCCATGAAATGAAAATACACTTGCTCCTTGGAAGAAAGGCTGTGACAAACCTAAACAGTGTATTAAAAGCAGAAACGTCACTGTGCTGACAAAGGTTTGTGTAGTCAAAGCTATACTTTTCCCAGTATCACGTATGGATATTAGAATTGGACCATAAAGAAGCTGAGTGCCAAAGAATTGATGCTTTTGAACTGTGATGCTGGAGAAGACTCTTGAGAGTCTCTTGGACTCCAAGGAGATCAGTCAGTCCTAAAGGAAATCAGTCCTGAATATTCATTGGAAGGACTGATGCTAAAGGTGAAGCTCCAATACTTTGGCCATCTATGCAAAGAGCTGACTCATTGGAAAAACCCCTAATGCTGGGAAAGATTGGTGGCAGGAGGACAAGGGGCAACAGAGCATGAGATGGTTGGATGGCATCATGAACTCAGTGGACATGAGTTTGAGCAAACCCTTGGAGATAGTGAAGGACAGGAAGCCTGGCATGCTGCAGTACACGGGGTTGCAAAGAGTAGGACACAACTGAACAAAATGCATAAACTGCTTTCAGAGATCATTCACAAGTACTTAAAAAAAGGGGGGGACACATAGGCCAATGGAACAAGATAGATAGCCCAGAGATAAACCTTTGAGAGGCAAGAATATAAAATGGGGAAAAGATAGTCTCTTCAATAAGTGGTGCTGAGGAAACTGGACAGCTACGTGCAAAAGAATGAAATCAGAACACTTCCTAACCCTATATACAAAGATAAACTCAAAATGAATTAAGACCTAAATATAAGACCAAAAACTATAAAACTTTTAGAGAAAACATAGGCAGAACAATGTATAACATAAAACATAGCAAGATCCTCTATCATCCACCTCCTAGAATACTGGAAATAAAAACAAAAATAAACAAGTGGAACCTAATTAAGCTTAAAAGCTTTTTCACAGCAAAGAAAACTACAAACAAGGTGAAGAGAAAACCCTTAGAATAGGAGAAAATACTAGCAAATGAAATAACTGACAAAGGATTGATTTCCAAAATATATAAGCAGCTCCTATAACTGAATACCAGAAAAACTCAATCAAAAAGTGGGCAGAAGACCTAAACAGACATTTCTCCAAAGAAGACTTACAAATGTCTTAACAAACATATGAAAAGATGCTCAACATCAAATGCAAATCAAAACTACAATGAGGTATCACCTCACACCAGTCAGAATGGCCATCATCAAAAAGTCTACAAACAATAAATGCTGGAGAGGGTGTGGATAAAAGGGAACCTTTTGCAATGTTGGTGAGAATGTAAACTGATACAGCCACTATGGAAGACAGTATGGAGAGTCCTCAAAAAACTGGGAGTAGAGCTACCATATGATCCAGCAATCCCACTATTGGGCATATACCCTGAGGAAACCAAAATGGAAAAAGGCACATGTACCTTAATGTTCACTGCAGCACTATTTATATAATAGCTAACACATGCTAGCCATCTAAATATCCAACATCAGATGAATGGGTAAAGAATTTGGTACATGTACACAATGGAATATTACTTAGCCATAAAAATGAATCCATTTGAGTCGGTTCTAACGAGGTGGAAGAACCTACAGCCTATTTTACAGAGTAAAATAAGGCAGAAAAACAAATATCGTATATTACTCATATATATGGAATCTAGAAAGACAGTACTGATGAACCTATTTACGGGGCAACAGTGGAGATACAGACATAGAGAACAGACTTATGGACATGGGTTAGGAGGAGGAAGGTGAGGGTAGGACAAATGGAGAGAGTACAGAAGCATATACCCTACTATGTATAAAATAGGTAACCAATGGGAACTTGCTGTATGACTCAAGGAACTCAAACCAGGGCTTTGTAACAACCTAGAGGGGTGAGAAAGGACGGGAGGTGGCAGGGAATTTAAAGAGGGAGGGGACACATGTATACCTATGGCTGACACATGTTGATATATGGCAGAAGCCAACACAATATTGTGAAGCAATTTTCATTCAATTAAAAACAAGTAAGCTTGGGGAAAAAAAAGGGTGGGGGGACAAACTCACTGGAAAAGACCCTGATGCTGGGAAAGACTGAAGGCAAAAGGAGAAGGGAGTAGCAGAGGATGAGGTGGTTACATAGCATCACCAACTCAATGGACATGAATTTGAGCAACCTCCAGGAGATAATGGAGGACAGAGGAGCCTGGCGTGATACAGCCCATGGGGTTGAAAAGGGTTGAACATGACTCAGTGACTGAACAACAATTGGCTGCTGGCTTCTGCACTGGGTGGCGCAACTCTCCAAGTGTTTTCAGTATCATTTGAGCAAGAAATTGCACTGCTCTTCTTGTGCTGGGAAGTTGTCAGCCCTGAGAAGAGCACAGCTCTAGAACTTCTCATTAGAAAACGGCCTCAGACTTACTCATGTACCTATGTAGTGTATTCTCTTGATCAACGTTCCTCTTCCTCAAAGTACAAGGATAAATGTTAATTTTATACTCTTCAGGAGGGAAATGGTGGCAAACTAATAATGAAAAATTTTCCAAAAGGTTAAAAAAAAATAAAAAACAAAAAGGCGGGGCGTGGGGGGGACAATTCCTTTATCCCATTTTAAAATGAAAGGGAAAATGGAAAATAAATTCATCATCTTTATTTCCTAAACTTCTAAATATCAAGTTCATCAGACACCACTTCTGAAGGCATATTAAAAACTAAAACGTTCCCCAAGCATCTCAAGCAATGGTATCCTCAGTGGACTCTGTTTAGTGACTATTTTAAGGGACAAGCACTAATTTGGATATGTGTGCTCTCACATTTTCCGTAAAATCAGCCTCTGTTTTGAAACTGTGCCTTCCTTCAACATCGGTCAAAGCTTTATCAAATTTAGTTCACTAAATTTTTTGCTTTAGGAAAAACTTATGTGGGGAAAAAACCTCAATCTCTCTAACGAAGTATAAATAAAAACAAAATATTTAGATGAAAAGAATATTAGATGTTGGGGAGTGTGGAGAAAGATAAGATACTTAGAAATACTTCCGGTTGTCATGGACACAGGGACAATTTTTCTTACAGGTACTTGAGGGCCCTTAAAACATACCAAGCTTTCCCCCCGCAGTAAACCCACTTCTGAAAACTTTAAACAGAAATCATCAGAGGAGCACAGTCATTTATGCAAGGCCATGCAGCACTATTTGGAACAGTAAATGAAGTGGGCACCACATTGAGTCCATGTTTAAACGTACATTTACATTCACTGGAAGCACACACCATAAAATGACAACAGTCATTACCTTCAACAAGATTACTAATACATTTTGTTTTCTCTTATTTCAAACTTTCAAATTTTCTGTAATGGGCACTTACTACTTTTAAAAATGTACCTTTGTTAAACTTTACATACATTCTTTCAGAGCAATACTCAAGGAGTGAAAACAAAACAAAACACAACATAACATTAATTGCTCCCTGCCACACTCCTGTCTTCACCATCAGCAACCACAGTTGAAAGTTTGAGTGTGATTCTAAATACTATTTCTGACACACATATGTATATAAACGGATTTGATTATCTAGACGTCATTACGCTGTTTGTTCTGTTCTGCAACTCATGTTCTTCACTTAACAATACAGCTTAGAGATCTTTTCATGTTAACAGGTGTCTACCTCTTTGTAAACAGCTGAAGCAGTAAGTTACAGGAAAAGACTCAAGAAGACTTGGCTCTTCTGCCACTAGCAGAAGAGCTTAGAACTTAATACTATCTCCAAATAGAAGTAGAATTTTTATGAGGTGGGAGTTAAAGCAGTCATTCTCTTTCTGTGGGAGAGTAAATAGAAGACAACAACAGGGGAGATTTCACTGGCATCAGAAACCATCTCTTGACCACCATTCCTTAGACAGAGACAGCTCTGCACCAGCTGAACTATCAGGCTCCCAGGAAATTTCCCTCCTCTTAGCTCCAACTCCCGCATAGGAGCAGAAAATCAGAAAGTGCATACATGTTTCATTTGATAGAAACATCTTGTTTTCGGGTTGTTTTGACTAAGTTAATAAGTCTCTCCAAATACCCCAATTCAGAAAAATTGTCACCCTCATTTCACCAATACACATGAACAATTTCACTGAAGTATGATTTGCACTTACACAAATACATTTCATTAGCATTTTAATCACAAAAAAATATATTACTCATTTTTCCACAAGAATGAATAACTATTTAGAGAGACTTGCCCAAGGGCCTTAGGTGGAATCTGCTTCTAAAAATTTGGGCCTCAACACACAAAATTTCACTGTAAATTAAGTACTGGGAACTCTCAGCTTCTCTCATTTCAGAAAGAGCAAGCAAGTGAAAGTGCATTTTGATTTCGAACCATAAACGCTCTATGTGCACAATCTTTTTGTTAAGAATACTGACATTGTTTTCCCACCTATAAAAACCCATTGGTAACTTGCACAAATGAAAAAGATGAATCCTTGAGCTGGCGGTACTGATGACCTCAGTTTCCTACAACACATAGAGACTGAGATTATAATCCTGATGTTCATGACTCCTACGCAAGAGAGAAAAATGCTGTCCTAGAGAAAACACTTGCTTAGATCACTCGAACAGCAATTCTTCACAGAGCGTCTTCATATAGTAAGTATCAAAGTAGTGCATGCCTAGTTTCTTCAGTCATGTCTGACTCTGTACGACCCACAGACTGTAGCCCACCAGCTCCTCTGTCTATGGGATTCTCCAGGCAAGAATACTGGAGTGGGTTCTCATGCTCTCCTCCAGGGGATCTTCCCAACCCAGGAATCAAACCCACGTTTGTTAAGTCTCTTGCATTGGCAGGCGGATTCTTTACCACTACCATCACCTGGGAAGCCCTGTATCAAGGTAAGGCAATTAATTTTTGCCAGCCTGCCCTAAAAGCACCAGTGTCAAATCAAGTGAAACAGAGATGCCTAAAGGAACATAGCAGTCTACTCAAACTGGGACATAAAAGTCTCAAAAAAATTAGGTATCATTCCTAATTCAATTCAATCACTACTACCTTCCTCATTCTTCTGTGTGAATTTTTTTCCCAGCTTCTCAGTTACAACCAAACAGAATCTGACAATCTCTTTCATATCCAAGACTCAACTTCTCCATGTAGCTTCTTCTAAAGATGCCCCCATCCACTACAGAATTTGGGGTCCTGGAGGAGAACACACAGGCAGTAGGACCATAGGCAACTTCATACCTGTCAGGCGAAGTTTCTTCACTTAGTGTTTCGCAAAGTGGGATATGTGTATCTCCTTCCCTGGTGGTGCAGAGGTTAAAGCATCTGCCTGCAATGTGGGAGACCTGGGTTCAATCCCTGGGTCGGGAAGATCCCTTGGAGAAGGAAATGGCAATCCACTCCAGTAGTCTTGCCTGGAGAATCCCATGGACAGAGGAGCTGGGAGAGCTACAGTCCACAGGTCGCAAAGAGTCGGACACGACTGAGCGACTTCACTTTCCTTCACTTTCTCTGATGGAGCAAGAGATGCATTCAAGTGGTTGGCAGATCACTATGGTTTAAATGTTCACATCCTCCCAAAATACATATTGAAATCTTAACTCCCAAAGATGATGATACTAGGTAGTGGGGGACCTTTGGTAGTTGTTCAGAAGTCATGGGATAGAGCCTCATGAATGGGATTGTGCTTTATACAAGAGGCCCCAAAGAGCCGCCTTGCTACCTTCTGCTTTGTCAAGGCTATGAGAAGTCTGAAACCTGGCTGGAAGAGGGATCCCAGGCAACTCTGCTGGTTCCCTGATCTTAGACTTCCAGCCTCCAGAACTGAGAAAGAAATTTGCTGTTTATAAACCAATCAGTCTGTGGTACTTTGTTCTAGCAGCCCAAATGGGCCACGACACAGATGAACTAATTTTTAGTATAAAAATGTGTTAGAAAAATGAAGAACTAGCTTATAAAACTCATGATTTTGTAGTAATTATTGCAAGGATGAGGATAAATAAAATGGAGTCAGTTTAAAGTTGACTGAGGGAATTCCCTGGTGGTCCAGTGGTGGAGTCTTTCTTTGCCTTCCAAAGCATGGGGTGCAGGTTCAATCCTTGGTCAGGGAACTAAGATCCCACAAGCCTTGGGGTCAAGAACCCCAAACATAAAAAAGAAGCAATAATGGAACAAATTCAATGAAGACTTTTAAAATGGTCCACATAAAAATATTTTAAAAAGAAAGTTGAAACAATAAAATTCAACATAAATTTCAATTGATAAAGTTGATTGAAAGAAACAGTGCTTCATAGTCAAGTATCACAAAGATGCATAAAGCTCAAGGCAGCTTAGAGATGCTTAGGATGCTTCTGTGATCATGAGCTTTGCTCTCCTGGGTCTAGCTCATCTCATATCCTCATTGATTCTCCAACCTTCAGCTGCTTTTTCTCAGAGAACTATTCCTATTAGCATTTAAACATACCCACAATTTTCTGATCTTTAAACAAAAGAAGACCCTCCCTCACTTCCCTTTCAACTAAAGCTTCTCTTTCAACTCATTTCACCCTCACAGCCCAGTGGTTGAAATAGCTACACTCACTGGCTGCACAGTCTCATCCTCCACTCATTCCTCACCATGCTTCAATTTGGCTTCCACACCTACTCAGCAAGGACACAACTCACCTGATAATAAATACACCTGGTGAATGCTCAATCATTATCTCACTTTGTCTAACCAGAGCAGCCAACGGGGCTGCCCTTCCTTCCACCAAATTACATGCCATTTGCCAGACCATTAGAGGGCTTCCTTGATAGCTCAGTTGGTAAAGAATCTACCTGCACTGCAGGAGACCCCAGTTCAATTCCTGGATCAGGAAGATCCACTGGAGAAGGTATAGGCTACCCACTCCAGTATTCTTGGGATTCCCTTGTGGCTCAGCTGGTAAAGAATCTGCCTGAAATGTGGGAGACCTGGGTTCGATTCCTGGGTTGGGAAGATGCCCTAGAGAAGGGAAAGGCTACCCACTCCAGAATTTTGGCCTGGAGAATTCCATGGACTATATAGTCCATAGGGTCTCAAAGAGTTGGACACGACTGAGCAACTTTCACTTTCCTACTTTAGTACTTCTGTTGTTTTTCAAGTTTTCTCTGCTCTTTCCTTTTCCCTACACAAGATGAAGCTTGGTGTTCTTCATGGCTGAACCTCAACACTCTTCTTACTCTACACACTCCTGGGTACTTTTCATCCACTTTCCCAGCTTCAAAACTCATCCCCACACTGATGATCCACAAACCCATGTATCCAGTTCAAGTCCCTCCACTGAGCTCCTGACTTGGATATTCTATAGGAATCTCAATTCCAACACACCCACAATGGAATCACCAGCTTCTCCCTGCCGGGGGCCAGCGTGAGAAACTCCGCCCGTGGCAAAGGTCATGAGGAAGGAGGCTTGGCATACGCAAAGGCGTGATCAAGTCTCAGGAAACCCCCTGTTCCCGAGCATCTACCCCCAAAACCAAGAGTCTGTTTTATGCTCTCACTTACACCTCTGACTTTACGGGGGGCTCTCCCCCATAACCATTTCTCTTGGAAAAAGAGTTAACTTGCAGCTCCAGTTGATAAAATTCCTGGGCGTGACAAGAGTGTTTCAGCTTACGGACTCCTCTGAAGGTTATCTAGCCTGCCTGTATAGGTTCGTCCGGCCACATGTGATTATTTACAGCCTCCCAACGCGAGAGGCACGAGATGTTTTAGACTTACTAAAGGCAGATTCTTTTGGGAAGTTAGAATTTATTAGTATAGTGGATTGATTAGGAATTGTATTGGTGAAGGGTTTTTCATTTGTTGTGCCAATAATTGCTTCTAATTCCCTGCCCTTATAATGAATATAACTAGCATATAAGAGAAATAAGTATTAACCTTTAAGATTAATCATGTTAACCTTGGGTTACATAAATTCCTTTCTTGATTGTAACTCATTACACCCTTACCCTATAGGAATGTACCTTTATCTGGAGGGTGGTGCCTGGTTTAAGAAAAAACACCCTTGGAAAAAATGAGTTTTTGGGTTATCAGAAAGAGAGGGTCATGAAGTGTTATCAGGCCTCATGGCCAGAAGATGATGTGAAACCCCTAAGACCTTTTTTTATGTAAAGCACCCGATTTTTGATAAAGGTCAGGACTGCTGACCCCCGCGTGACTTTGTATTCATCCCTATGTGTAACAAAAGGTATATAAGCAAATCTGAAAATAAAGAAAACGGATCAGTTTCCGGAAAGACTGATTCCCCCATGTCGTTCTTTCTCATCCTCCGTATTTCTGGCTGAATTCCCATCTGGAGCACGGGTGCCCGCCATGTCTGCTTACTTGCCCCGGCTTTCAAGTCCATGCGAAAAGGTGCCCAGGGAGGGGCACTTTTCGATATTCAAGTGGCGCCGGTGGCCCAACGTAGATGGTGCAAATTCCTTGTCTTGGAATTTTATTGGTATCCCGTGTAAACCAAGTTATTCAGCCTCTTTCTCTCCTCTAATACCTCTCACTATTTTCTGGCTGAATTCCCGTCTGGCACTTGGGTCCTCACCAAGCCTACTAACTCTGCCTGGGCTTCTAAGATCGGACCGGGGAGGCCTCAGTGCCTCCTCTCCTTCGGGAGAACGGAAAGACGCCTGCGGCCTACGTAGGTGGTGATTGGCATCCCATGTAAGCCAAGTTATTCAGCCCCTTTTTCTGCTAATTTCCTAATCTCTCTCTATCGTAATTGAATAAGCTCTTTCCTAGTACGCCGACTCCGTCTCCACCTTCGAATCACCCTGGATCCACCGGGGCTGGACCCCGGCATCTCCCTATGCTCATACTGTAGAAATAAGAGCATCCATCTAGTTGCCCAAGACAGGGACGATTTTCCTTGGCTCATGTCCATAAATATACCCACCCAAGTCACCTCCTTGCCTACCTCAACAATGTTGTAAGTTTGCTTCTTTGCCTTCTAGTATCATATCAGTATAGGCTCCAATCATCTGTAACCTAAGCAACTATAGAGGCTTCATCACTGGGACCCATTCTCACTGTCAACTTCACAACACATGAATCTGTAGCTTCCACAGCATCCTAGGAACCTTATCATATTCCTTAACATGGATCCTCTGTGCTCTCTCTGCTGGACTGGGCTCTAGTCACACGAAGAACATTCTAGTTCAAATTCTACAAGCAAGTCTTTGGGTCTTTGCATATTCTTGAAACACCCCTCCCCAGTCCCTGGCTCAAAGCTGCTCTTGCTCCAGGTTTCAGCTTCAACATTTCTATGTTCTTCCTCTCATGTCACTCACCATCCTTTATTGTAACTCTTACTTCATGTCTGCCTTCCCCTTTATACAGCACATTCCATGAGGGCAGTAACCACACATGTCTTACCCTCACATTTTCAGGGGCTGACATTGTCCCTGGCACTGCAGTGGATGTGCAATAAATATTTCTTGACTGAGAGAATGAATAAACAGCTATTCAGACACCAAAAGAAAATGAGATCTCTAAAGGCCCTCAAGACTGTCTGAAATAGTAAAAATACCAATTTGAGTATAGAAAACATAATTTTGTTTTTCAACTACTTAAAGAATGGTGCACAAATGGCTGTGAGAATCAACTAGTTTTTAGCACCAAATCCAGACAGGTTCTCTTCAGAGGGATCTGAGTGTTTTACTGTCTGATAAGCAACTCAACAGTTACCTTGCTCACTTCCTTTAAGGCTCTTTTGCAAACTTCATATTTAGGAGAGTCCTAGGAGTCTTTTGACAGATAGTCTGCAATGAAATAAAAGAAGAACAAAATCAGCTGATTTATTCTACTAAGTAAAATAAAACCAATGTCCAGCCATATACTCTTACTCATAGCAAACTTAACAATGCTGAACACAATACTATGGATGAGTATAAAGATGACATTAAAACAGGAAATAGTCTTTAAAAGCATAGGATCCATGTTCATCCAGAGGATGATTTAATAGACTTCAGAGGTGGGTGAATCTGGTTTCAAATTCTAGATCTGTTCCTTATGAGCTATTCAAACTTGGGCAAGTCACCTTTCCTTATAAGCTTCTATAAGCCTCAGTTTCCTCATCTGTAAAATTGGGATAAAGCCACCTATAAAACCACAAGAAGGTTAAAAAAGTTAAATGATAATGCATGGAAAGTTCTTTATGAATAACCTGCATACAGTAGGTCTTCAATTAATGACAAAATTACTTCAATGATCCCTGTTATCATCATCATTATTCGAGGTTATTATATTTGCAGATGATATAATGTGAATAAAAAGTTCAAGAAAAAATGGCTGCTGAGTTTTTTCTTGATATGCTTATACTGCGATTTTTGTGATGGTAAAATTGAGTTCAAAAAACGTCAACTGAAGATATATTGAATTATATATAACTTTTGAAACTATATCCGTTCAAAGCCAACAAAACCATTTCAATTGTTAAAAATGTTAACCTCAATTAACAAGTTAAAGTAAATCTCCAAATGAAGTAAAATCGAAGAGATCGTGTTTTAAGTACATTTAGATTCTGCCCAGGTGGCCAGATTTTCACACATGGAAACAGATGAGGGCCACAGGCATTTAGCAGAAGGGGAAGAAACCAGAAACTAGCGAACCACTGGAACCTTACATGCAGAGGAACACCAAGCCTATGAATCTGAAAGTCAGGTGTCAGGAATATTATGTGTGATATGTAAGAAGTACAGACTGGACTACTGGTGGTTTTATATTAATGTACTCAAAATTTTTTTGACTGAGACCCCACTGTAGAAATATTTTTACACTGCAGCTAGTACACCTGCACACAAAATGAAAGTTTATGAAATATTTAATCACATTATGAACAATGTATATATCACATACTATGTGTTCTACTCTATATTCATTTTCTAAAAACACTGCTCATGATTCAAAAGTCAATTTCATGACCCACTAATGAGTACAAAAGCAGTTTAAAAAACATTAGTTTTTATTTCTGGGAGCAGGCCATAGTTTCTTTTGTACACTTCAATTTTATGTAAAATTCTATACACACTAGAAAGTCATTCCTCTAGGAAGAATGACTACAGCTTAATCTACAATTTCAAAACAGTCTCTGATCCCAAAAAGTATCATTTCTTTTTAGACTCTGTGTGATAGACATGATAAATATTAATACAAAAAATCAGAGCTGGATTTGCAAAACTGCAAGTTTCCCAATATTTACAAGGAGAGAAGTCCCTAAATCACACAAGATGGACAAGGATGGGTGTAAAGGTAGTAGACTAGTAGACTGAGGTGGCCTAGGAGAGCAGCAGGTGCTGTGAATTCTGAAAAGGCAGCTGAACCTCAACTCTGTGCGGCTGGGCCAAGAAAGTGACCATAATCCTACCTTTTTACTAGTTTCTAAATTTCAGTGCTTCTTTGAATTTATAATGGAATAGAGAAAATGGAATTTATTTTGTAATGTTAGGCAATCATAATTTTTGCTATATTTTTATCCTCTATTTTGACTTTTAAAAAGCAAGCACGTCAAAACTGACGTTACATTATCATCCAAATTTAAAGCAGAACTATGCCAAGATATTTTAACTTGATCAAAAAGATGCTCTCTGAACTACCATATGATCCAGCAATCCCACTCCTGGGCATATACAGGGAAAAAACAAAAACTAATTCAAAAAGATACATGCAACCTGATATTCATAGCAGCACTGTTAACTATAGCTAAGACATGGAAGCAGCCCAAATGACCATCAACAGACAACTGATTTAGGATGTGCTATGTATATGTAATGGAGAATTAGCCATAAAAGGATGAAATAATGCCATTTGCAGCAACATGAATAGACCTAGAGATTATCATACTAAGTGAAGTAAGTCTGACAAAGATAAATATTATATGACATCACATATGTGGAATCCAAAAAAGCAATACAAATGAATCTAAAGATAAAAGAAAAAACTCACAGACACAAAAAACAAACTTAAAGTTACCAAAGGGGAAAGGAAAGCAGGGGAGGGATAAATTAGGAGTTTGGGATTAACAGATACAAACTACTACATATAAAATAGATAAGGAACAAAGAGTTACTATATAACAAAGTAAATATCTTAGAATAACCTATAATGGAAAATAATCTGAAAAAATATATACATATACTATATCTGAATCACTCTGCTATACACCTGAAATTAACACAATACCATAAATCAACTATAGTTCAATTCTATTTTTAAAAAAGGCACTTGTGGGCACTCTAGCTGGACGGGAGTCACGTCACGGCGCCCCATTCTCTTGTGGCGGCCGCTGTGGTTTCAGCCCAGCCAGTGTGCGACCATCCTGGACCACTGCCTGGCTGTGCTCCCAGCTGTGCTTCCCACCAGTCCATCTCTGCTCTTCCCACAGTCACGTCCTGCACTACTCAAAAACAAATACGTGTTTTCTTCATGAATGCTCCCTACGATAAGATCAGATGTCTGGATTTTCCTCACTCATTCTGAGCAATGCAAACTAGGGCAGGTTGATGTCTTGTGATGCTGCAGAGACTCTTTCCCGTGTGAAATGGGAGCACCTCAGCAGCTTGGGGCATCCCAGGTGGCACTAGCGGTAAACAAGCTGTCTCCCAATGTAAGAAGAGATGCGGGCTCAATCCCTGGGTCGGCAAAACCCCCTGGAGGAGGGCATGGCAGCCCCCTCCAGTATTCTCGCCTGGAGAATCTCACGAGCAGAGGAGCCTGGTGGGTTACGTCCGTAGGGTTGCAAAGAGTCGGACGTGACTGGAGCGACTGAGCACACAGGCAGCAGTTCGGAACATGACAGGGAAAGGGATTGAGTGACCCAACAGAGGAAACTGAGGCCCAAAGAGATGAATGGCATGCCCAGGGTCTCATGCCTGGCGTTTCAGCCACAAAGGAACTCAGGACTCCTGACTTCTAGAAGTCAATATTCTTCCCATTTCAAAAAATGTTGTAATCTAACTTCTTTAGAGTGACCACACAAGTCTAAATTGAAGACAGTTGTCCCATGTGGGACTTTCTAACCAAACAGCACCTTCTCACTGAATTGGGAGATTTTATAGAAGGGATATAATTTAAGCGGAAGAATAATTTTCTTAATGAGACTTGTTGCAGCAACAGCTATCCACAGAGGAAAAAGACACCAGGTCACATCTTACATCCATCAGTAAGGGAAGGCGGGTCACCCTCTGCATGGGAAGAATGAGAAACGAGATCATGGGTAGGTTCCTACAGTCTTCGTGGGACTCGATTCGGGACAAAACTTCCTTGAAAGACGGGTTGGTGGCTCTGAGGGAAAAGAAAGAGACAAAACTTCAAAGTATTTCCTAAGTTAAGAGGCAAGTCAAAATGTATTATAAAATACTGTGATTAAACATAGATTATCAACGATTTTTAAATATATAAACAACATAAACACATAATTACATAGGTAGACATGGATGGCTTGGTTGTCTTTTGCAGTCAAGATTGAATGTAAGTTTAAGGCAGTAACAGAATGATAAGATGAAAATATAGGTGCCCGAAATTTTTAGAAGTAAAAAGTAAACAAATGAAGAAACAGTGGTATCATAACGGTGAATGTATACATTAAAAAGTAGTACACACACTACCTCTCATATCTGATCATCTACAAACATTCCGCTAGAAAGATGGCACATTAGTTTTAAACCACATCTCTAGCCTGAGATAATAATCTAAGAAAGAAATCTCAGACTTTACTTACTAGGAGGCTTTTGGACTTTTCCAAAGCTTCTAAGACAGAAAACCTTCTGACTATGTCAGCCAGGATATCCCTCCTCTCCCAGTGACATTAGAACAGGGACAACACTGTCACTTTCTACGGAATTTAGCAAGATACACGGACATAAAGGATCTCATGTGGCACCATGCATATAACTTTGAAGGGGATTCCAGTAAGAATGTGGAGTCTCAGCAAGGTCCCCAACTTGCCAAATAAAAGACCTAGCATTCGGTGTAGACAGAAGTCCAACCAAGGTCTTCTGACTTTCAGTGGGTCCCTGACATAGCATCTCTCATTCTGTCACCTCACTTCACCCTAAGGGTAGCTCTGTGGAGTTACAGTGTGACTTGTGAGGAAGAGGTGGAGGAGGGGTTGGCCCCAGATTCTGTGATCCCCTGGAGAGAGAAGCGGGGGTGGGGGCAAGAAGCAGGGTAATGGCAATTGAAACCTTTTTTCAAAAAAATATACTTTGAAACTTTAGATGATTTGGTTTAAGGCTGCTAGAAAGAAATCAGGAAATACCCAGAACAGCAAGTTAAAGGAAAGTACTCAGAAATGTTATGATTTCCTTTTCTTAAACTGAGGAGTTGTTTCCTGCTAACTTTGAAAAAAAAATTAGGAAATTAAAAAGAATCAAATTTTAAACCAGTTGCATGTTTAAATCACTTCTACCACCTCCAAAGATTCTAAGGAAACCAACCAGTTTAGGATGGACCCCAGGCATTGTTTGTTTGCTGGTTTTCAGATCCCAAAGTGCAGGTAAAGCTCAAAGTCGCAGCCCCAAATGTAAGTTTACATTCTGAAAACACAACTACTAATTTCCATGTGAAAGCTCAAAAGACGATGTCATTGAGCTAATTTAAATAAAACCTTTATTTTTCAAGAGTTACATAAAGTACAGCAGTGCTTATTCAAGTTTTGTTTTTTTTTTTAAATAGTGCAAAACAAGACTTAATTTAGCTCTAATTCAAGGCTTTGGCTTTTATATGTGTCACTTGGATTTTCCAATAGTTAAAAAGTAACCTTTACATCGCAATTCCCATGGCGGATGAGGGCATCAAGTAACCTCTGGAGACATTCCTGGCTATCAAGGCTGAGGTGAGGCTGTGCTAGGGAGCTTGGGGTGCTACAATGTATAGCACAGTCTCCATACCAAAGACTAACCTAGGACAAAATGTCAGGCAAATGTCAGGCAGTGCGGACAATCCTGCTTTGTGCTAATAACCTCATTTAGGGCTGGCAGCTGTGGGTTTTCCTCCCTGCTTGTACAAGATTTTAAGGAGGATGTGGAGGGGGAAAGGGGCAACATCAGCCCTTCTTACCCACGTGGGGGCTGCTTCTCTAAGTGGCCATGAGGTAACCATCACCATAGGGTCTCTCATATTGTCTAGAGACTGGCCAGCGGGCCGTGCTTGGCTTGTACACTCCACAGGTCACAGAAGGATGATAACAGCCAGTCAGCCCCCAAACTGAGTTTACAGCGATGTCCAACTGTACTGCCAGACACGGAGTTCCTTGTGGTAAACAAGCCCCGGCCCCAGTAAGGCAATATGGACACTGCTGGACCATTGCTGAATGCTTTTCAGACTAGAGATGGCATATCCATCACACCAAAACTCGCAGTAACCTAAACAGAACAAAGGGAAAAGGTGCCTGTGGAAATTTAAGGTTACTTCTTTTTCGTTTCACAATTAGAGCCTTTAAGAACTTAAACAAACAAACAAACAAACAAAACACTTCCTTCAGCCCATCCTTGTTCCTCTCACACCTAACCACCCAGAGGGAAAAGATGAGTGATTCCCATAAACAACTAAATACAGAGTTGTCATTTGAATGGAGGAGGATTAGAATACTAGAGGACACTTTGGCTCCTAGGCACTAGTTCAAGAACTATATCTAGGCCTCAGGCAAACTATTTAATGACCAGATAACAGCTTAGACAACAACCTTCTCACCATTTAGAATGATGATCACCAATCATCATTACCCTCCCACACCCCCGACCCAAGTCTTGCAGGAATTAAAAAAAAAAAAAAGAAGAAAAGAAACAAGAAAAAAAATCAACAAGCTATAATTTCAGAAGACCTTTAAAGAAAATTCTCCACAACTGGGTTTTTCTAATCTAACACCCCTGCCCAAAGCACTTCTCTTCCCAAAAGACATTTAAGAGATCAATTAATTTCAATCAATGTGACCCAATTAAAACATGATTAGATCATTAAAGCCGCAACATTCAATACTGCTTACAACAATTTTTGCAGTGTCCGCTGTTGGTAGACTTCGTTTGTGCAGTATTTCACATATGGGTCAAATGTGGATGCTGTGTGCTTTTCCACAATGTCACTTATGTCTTCTATGAAGATATTATTCTGATGCCGTGCTTCCAACTCTGTAAAGAATCTAAAAAAAAAGAAGGAAAAGCATTTATACTGCCTTCCATATGCTTTAATAGACAATAGATTATCCTCATGAAATTCTATTATACAGTGTTTGAAAATACCAGCAGTACATGGTACCAAAAAACTACATGAATATAAAACAGTCTAAATTTAAATCTATTATCAGTTCAGTTCAGTTGCTCAGTCATGTCTGACTCTGTGACCCCATGAATCGCAGCACGCCAGGCCTCCCTGTCCATCACCAACTCCCTGAGTTCACTCAAATTCTTGTCCATTGAGTCAGTGATGCCATCCAGCCATCTTATCCTCTGCCGTCCCCTTCTCCTCCTGCCCGAAATCCCTCCCAGCATCAGACTCTTTTCCAATGAGTCAACTCTTCCTATGTGTTGGCCAAAGTACTGGAGTTTTAGCTTTAGCATCAGTCCTTCCAAAGAATACCCAGGACTGATCTTTAGAATGGACTGCTTGGATCTCCTTGCAGTCCAAGGAACTCTCAAGAGTCTTCTCCAACACCACAGTTCAAAAGCATCAATTCTTTGGCGCTCAGCTTTCTTCACAGTCCAACTCTCACATCCATACATGACCACAGGAAAAACCATAGCCTTGACTAGATGGACCTTTGTTGGCAAAGTAATGTCTCTGCTTTTGAATATGCTGTCTAGGTTGGTCATAACTTTCCTTCCAAGGAGTAAGCTTTTCCCATCTATTTGCCATGAAGTGATGGGATCAGATGCCATGACCTTCGTTTTCTGAATGTTGACTTTAAGCCAACTTTTTCACTCTCCTCTTTCACTTTCATGAAGAGGCTTTTGAGTTCCTCTTCACTTTCTGCCATAAGGGTGGTGTCATCTGCATATCTGAGCTTATTGATATTTCTCCTAGCAATCTTGATTCCAGCTTGTGCTTCCTCCAGCCCAGTGTTTCTCATTAACATCTTATTCCTTCATATGAAAGTGAAAGTGTTAGTCACTCAGTCGTTTTGGACTCTTTGTGACCCTATGGACTGTAGTCCACCAGGCTCCTCTGTCTATGGATTCTCCAGGCAAGAACACTGGAGTGGGTTGCCATTTCCTTCCCCAACCCAGGGATCAAACCCAGGTTTCCCACATTGCAGGCAGATTCTCTATCATCTGAGCCACTGGTGAAACCCATTACTTCATATGGTTGCTGCTAAGTCACTTCAGTCGTGTCTGACTCTGTGCAACCCCATAGACGGCAGCACACCAGGCTCCGCCGTCCCTGGGATTATCCAGGCAAGAACACTGGAGTGGGTTGCCATTTCCTTCTCCAATGCATGAAAGTGAAAAGTGAAAGGGAAGTCGCTCAGTCGGGTCCGACTCTTAGGGACCCCATGGACTGCAGCCTATCAGGCTCCTCCGTCTATGGGATTTTCCAGGCAAGAGTACTGGAGTGGGGTGCCATCGCCTTCTCCGACTTCATGTGGTTAGCTTAAAACATTGATAGTCCAGGACATTTCTGTGCTTTCAGGAATATTTTAGAATGTACAGATTTCACTATATTTCAAGAATTCCCTAGATACTTGGGGACGGGGTGCAGCATTAATCCTTACATATATTATTGTATGAAAAGCATATGAGCAAAATACTAAATAAGTGCCTAAAAGCAAGTCTGAAACAAACCTAATTCTATGGGGCTTTTCCCTCCAAATAAAAATAATCATATCATTTACATCTAATACAATACATGACATTTAACTGACTTTGTAAATGGTTTAGATTGCAATTTAGAGTTGCCTTCTGTGCTGTGTGCAGTCACACACACTATATTGTGTCTTGCCTAGGCAAAAGTAAATTTCAAATAAACAATGAATAATTTTTTAATACAACTATGTGCCAAATACTGCATAGGACATCTTGGGTGTCTTGCATTTGTTCTGTCAATCTTATATTGGATCCAATTTTAACAAAATATCAAATCAGTGTTCTTCCTCTGGCCCACAGACCAGCAGCATTGGTACCACTTAAGAGCTTGTCTAAAATGCAGAATTTCACCCCTCACCTCTCCCAGTCTGAACCTGCACTTTATCAAGACTGCCTGATAGTCTGAACACACACTAAAAACTGAGAACTTCCCTAGAGCATACTTACTGACGATGTTCAGAGCAGCAGGAAAATCTATCAAAAATAACTATCACACAAAGACTAAAGGGTTTTCTTAAGAAGGTGAAATCAACAATAATGTCTAATGTTGACTCTAGAATATTAGTACAAGGGAAGGTTAGTTTTGGTATTTATCACGTCATTGCTCCTTACCAGTTTATTGAGTGGACTCCATAATACAAAATTCAAGACAGACAGTGAATGAGACAACAGATATTTATATAGGATTATTAATGGTAAATATGGGCTAACATTTTCTCACATTTATACCTCAGTTCTTTTCAAAGAAAATCCTGGCACTCAGAAACAAAACAATTAAGACATTAAAGATTTTATTTTCATAAGAGTTGGGAAGATCCCCTGGAAGATGAAATGGCAACTCACTCTAGTATTTCTGCCATGCACAGAAAAGCTGGTGGGCTACAGTCCACGGGGTTGCAGAGTCAGACACGGCCAAGTGACTGAGCATGAACGCATGCTGACACATACATTAAACTCATTTTAATATAAATTGTATTAGCTTGTCATCATTATCTAGTGCATTTTTATTAAAAAAAAAATTGTTTTTTGACTGTACCACACAGCTTGTGGGATTTTAGCTTCCCAATCAGGACTGTGCTGAGAAAGTGAAGAGAAAGTGCGGAGTCTTACCCACTGTATCACCAAGGAATTACCTCTACTCAATTTTAAAAGTCTCCAAAGGAGCTTATGAAACGAAGAAATACATTTTAACTTCCTAGAAGAATTAACATTTATATTCTGGGAAAGCACCTACATGTTTATTACCTTTAAAAAGGACTCGGGAAAATAGTCAATATGGTTCCTATCGAGAAGACCTCATCATCCAAACTCCTTGTTTAAAGAGCAAGAGGAGCAACTAAAAGCACAGTGTGCTAGACTATCCAGGCTTCCTTCCAGTGGGATCAGGCTGAATATGCAATGCAGTGTCCCTCAGGGTTAGCAGGTCAGAAGAACACATCTATGTTTCAAAACTCAGTCAGTGACTTCATGTCACTTTGTCACGCTGAGTTTATTCAACATTCAAATAAAATATCAAACCCTCTCTAAAAGGTTTCAGAATTTCAAAAATATCCAACTTCAAACCCTAGACAAACAAAAACCATGTTACTTCCTATTTAGACTAGTCCCTCACTTCAAGAAATCTGTGATCTATTAAGGCAGTAAGAATGATAAATATAAATGATATAGGAAAACAACATGCTTGTATATAACTAACTACATGTTGAAACATATATGCATAAGAGTGCTGGTGGCAGTATCTTTTTAAAAAATTATACAAGCTATATATCTTTTATTCTAGTAAAATATATATTACATAAATGTTGCCATTTAAACCATTTTCAATGGCTTTAATTACTGTCACAGTATTGTGCAACCATCATCACTATTTCCAAAATACTTTCCTCACCCCAAACAGAAATGCTGTACTCATAAAGCAACAACTCCCCATTCCCCTCTCCCCTCAGTCCCTGACAACCTCTCATCCACTATCGATATCTGTGACTTTGCCTATTCTAAATATTTCATGTGAGTGGAATCACACAACTTTTTCTCTAGCTTATTTCACTTAGTATTGTGTCTCCTAGGTTCATCTATACTGAAGCGTGTATCAAAACTTTTTCTTCTTTATGGCTGAATAATATTCCATTATAGGTACTTACTATAATTTGTTTATAATATGAACAGTTGTTTCTACCTTTTAGCTGCTGTGAATAATGCTTCTGTCAACATACCCATCTGGGTATCTGTTTGAGTGGATGTTTTCCATTCTCTGGGATATATATCTACAAGTTGAATTTCAACCTTGCTGACTCTGCTACTAATAGTGTATTCTAAGAAATGATAGTATAATTACAAGAATCAATACAGAAGAAGCTGAGTTAGATGCCAAGGAGAGGTTATTTCATTAAATGAAGGTTGAGTAAGAAATAAAGGATAGAAATGGTACGGACCTAACAGAAGCAGAAGATATTAAGAAAAGGTGGCAAGAATGCACAGAAGAACTTTACCAAAAAAATCTTAACTTCCCAGATAATCATGATGGTGTGATCACTCACCTAGAGCCAGACATCCTGAAGCCCAAAGTCAAGTGGGCTTGAGGAAGCATCACTACGAACGAAGCTAGTAGAGGTGATAGAATTTCAGTTGAGCTATTTCAAGTCCTAAAAGATGATGCTATGAAAGTGCTGCACTCAATATGCCAGCAAATTTGGAAAACTCAGCAGTGGCCACAGGACTGGAAAAGGTCAGTTTTCATTCCAATTCCAAAGAAAGGAAATGCCAAAGAATGTTCAAACTACCCCACAATTGCACTCATCTAACACGCTAGTAAAGTAATGCTCAAAATTCTCCAAGCCAGGCTTCAGCAATACATGAACTATGAACTTCCAGATGCTCATGTTGGATTTGGAAAAGGCAGAGGAACCAGAGGTCAAATTGCCAACATCTGTTGGATCATAGAAAAAGCAAGAGAGTTCCAGGAAAACATCTATTTCTCCTTTTTTGATTATGCCAAAGCCTTTGGTTATGTGGATCACAACAAACTGGAAAATTCTTAATGAGATGGGAATACCAAATTACCTTACCTGCCTCCTGAGAAATGTGTATGCAGGTCAAAAAGCAACAGTTAGAACCAGACATGGAACAACAAACTGGCTGCAAATTGGGAAAGGAGTACATCAAGCCTGTATATTGCCATCCTGCTTATTAACTTATATGCAGAGTACATCATGAGAAACGCTGGGCTGGATGAAGCACAAGCTGGAATCAAGACTGCTGGGAGAAAGATCAACAACGTCAGATATGCAGATAACATCACTATTATGGGAGAAAGTGAAGAGGAACTGAAGAGCTTCTTGATGAAAGTGAAAGAGGTGAGTGAAAAAGTTGGCTTAAAGCTCAACACTCAGAAAACTTAAGATCATGGCATCTGGTCCCATCACTTCATGGCAAATAGATGGGGAACCAGTGACAGATTTTATACTTTGGGGCTCCAAAATCGCTGCAGATGGTGACTACAGCCATGAAATAAAAAGACACTTGCTCCTTGTAAAAAAAAGCTATGACCAACTTAGACAGCATATTAAAAAGCAGAGACATTACTTTGCTGACAAAGGTCCATCTAGTCAAAGCTATGGTTTTTCTGGTATCATGTATGGATGTGAGAGTTGAACCATAAAGAAGGCTGAGCGCCGAAGAATTGATGCTTTTGAACTGTGGTGTTGGAGAAGACTCCTGAGAGTCCCTTGGACTGCAAGGAGATCAAATCAGTAAATCCTAAAGGAAATCAGTCCTGCATATTCATTGGAAGGACTGAGGGCTGAAGCTGAAGCTCCAATACTTTGGCCACCTAATGTGAAGAACTGACTCATTGGAAAAGACCCTGATGCTGGGAAAGATTGAAGGTGGGAGGAGAAAGGGATGACAGAAGGTGAGATGGTTGGATGGCATCACCAATGGACATCACTCGATGGACATGAGTGTGAGCAAGCTCCAGGAGTTGGTTATCGACAGGGAAGCCTGGCATGCTGCAGTCCATGGTGTCGCAGAGGGTCAGACACAACTAAGTGACTGAACTTAACTGAGTAAGAAATGGTTCTTTACCTCCTGATGCTCAGAGGTGAGTGGCCCACGGCAGGCAGGGAGCCAATCACTTGCAATAGGAGACCTATGACGGGGCCATACAGTGACAACAATAGTGTAGGGCAGGGCACCTGGAGGCCCGAGGTGGGAAAGGCGTGAGGGGCCATCAGTGATGAGACGGTAATGCAGGAGGCCTGGGGACAGAGCAGGCGCAGCAGCACACAATGTGGGCAAAGACACGAATCTCCTTCCGAAAGACTGCGGGGGTAGCAAGGCAAGATGTCAACCACAGGAGGTGCAGGAGCAGAGGATGGGAGTGGCAAAGCAAGTAGGCCTGGGCTAGACTGCAAAAGTCTGACTGTCTACTGAGGAGCTTGAACTTAATCTATGGACAAAGAGAACCTGCTGGAGTTGTTGAAGCCAATAAATCATCCCGCTGGACAGAGACAACTGACACAGAAGTGGGGAAGCCCAGCTGCAGGCCAGTGAGATGCGATCCTAGGCAAGTAACAATCAAGCCTGCACAGGAAATTCAAAAGGAGAGGTCACGTTAGGCTAACTGTTTGGAGGGAAAGTTAATACAATGGAGAAACTCATTAGATGCAAAAGTCAAGGAAGACACTGAGGTTTCTACTCAAAGTTTCCAGCTGGGCAACATGTTGGGTCATTAAGCCACCCATGAAGACAGGAACTTAGGAGGAAGAGGGAGAGGCAAGAAAAACGCAATTTAATTTTCCCTGAAAACATACATCTGTGAGAATTCAGAGCCACAGGAATTCTAGGTCATATGTAACCAGGACTAGTTCATTTTTAGCTGGTTTTCATATAAATGCAAACTATTTGTAATTTCTTTTAGCTCCAAGTGTCCTTTAGGAAAATGTTCAAAGAAAATTGAAAAAATAAGAAACCATTCATGAGATCATTATCATGTAAATCTAAGAAATATCTCAGAGGCAAAGCTCTCTTCCAATTTCTTGTCTTCAGCTAACTGTTACAGTCGGAAAGAATGCAACTATATGACCAAAAACAACAGTTAACTTGGCTTTTCCCAATGAAAAGGGAAATTCATCTATCACTCTTGAAAGTTTGCCAAAGTACAAGATTAAACACAAAGCACTAACGAAATATCTGTTTACGCTACTTATTTTGATACAATATAAATGAAGCCACCATCTTTTATTTTGACATAAGCATAGTTAAGACATAATTCAAAGCCTTCTATGTTCAATTCTCTATTGGTTATTTTGGGCAATTCTGCATATTTCACTAAATGAGCGGAGCAACCAACAGGCCAAGAAAGTATTACCAAAAACGAGGCATTATTTCAATAACCGAGAATGCTGGAGATCCAAATGAAATCTGAAGCAAAAATAAAAGCATTCTGATTCCCTGGGTGAAATCTGAATGGAGTCTGTGAAGCAATCTGGCTTATTTGAGGAACAACTTTTTAATGGAAATCCATTTCAGCCCAATGAATTTTTTTTTCCTGGCACAATACCTTCCTTATTTCTTCTTTGTAGCAGTACCAAGATGATCATGTTTTACAACCGATCGTGTTACACAATCTTTCATTTTTTTTTTTCCAACCAAAATTTTAATGTCATTGCTAACATCTAGACTTTGAAAAACCTCTGATGGACCAGGAAAGGCCTCTTGGAAGCACTGCCTCTTAACCAGACACCCCGGTTAACCCTGTCTGACTCCTGACTAACCATCACCAACATCCGGTAGCTCTGAATTCTCACAGATGTGTCTTTTCAGCATCTATTTCACCTCTCTAAAGGGAAATTAAACTGACTGCTTCTTACTTCTTCTCCCTCTACCTAATCACATCCATACTTCACAGGAGGGCTGCAAATGATTGCAGCCCCTCCAGGAGAGCTCTTTGGCTGTGCAGGGAAAAGGTTGGGGCCACCAAGAAACACCAGGCCAGCCTCCCAGGAGGTGGGGACTTCAAGATGAGAATCACATGGTCACATCTGAGGAGCCTGCTCGAAGCCTATAGCCTCTTCTCTAATATCTCCTATAACTACAGGGTCTGCATATTCTTTAGGCTTTTCGTAGTTGCTTTATCAAATGATGGTTTTAATTGTAGCACTGCATTTTCAGGGAAAAGGCAAAGTCAACAGGGAAGTAGCCACTTCTGACACACTCAGTACATATACTTTTGTGAGCATCATTTTCTCCCTTCGTAGTAGGTGGAAAAGACCTACCATATGAGGATAAATGTTGGCATACCACAACTAATAGCCTCTTCAAATTCAACTGGTAATGTCACTGGCATGTCAGGGATGAATAATTCTGAGAGATCTTTGGAGACTGTACATTCACTCATCTACAGAGGAGAGTAAAATTTAATATAGACAACAAATCTGGCTTCAACTGTCAGCCAACAAAATCTCCTCCCATGTGTTTAGCACAGGATGACATGCTTTGATGGATGTCAAGTAGCCAACAATTGATAACCATGAACACCATTCACTGTGCCACGTCCAGCACTTCCCAAACAATGCCTCATCTAACTTAACCCTCAAGTTGACTTTATGACTGCCAATGAACCCATTTTACAGATAAGAAAACCAAGGCTAAGAGAACTTAAGTCAAAACTCTAAACAACAAGCTTCTGTTTGAACGCAGAGCCTTTCTGAGTCCAGAGCCTGCTTGAACTACTTCACCCACTGCTTCTGCTCGCAAGTACCCACTGCCCTGTTACTACTGGCCAGTCCTCAATCTGAATATCTAGCAAGAAGGCTTACTGCTGCTGCTGCTGCTAAGTCGCTTCAGTCGTGTCCGACTCTGTGCGATCCCATAGACGGTAGCCGACCAGGCTCCCCCGTCCCTGGGATTCTCCAGGCAAGAACACTGGAGTGGGTTGCCATTTCCTTCTCCAATGCATGAAAGTGAGAAGTAAAAGTGAAGTCGCTCAGTCGTGTCCGACTCTTAGCGACCCCATGGACTGCAGCCTAGCAGGCTCCTCCGCCCATGGGATTTTCCAGGCAAGAGTACTGGAGTGGGGTGCCATTGCCTTCTCCGAAGAAGGCTTACAGCTGGACCTTAAAGAGCAAATACATTATTTTCCAAGAATGACTACCGAATTATCTCAACGAATGATTTACACACATCTACAGAGTGAAGACTTTCACAGTGGATTTATGCTGTGGCAAGAGGTACGAGAGAGCAGAGGAGCTGACCGTCTCCCAGATGCTGCCTCCAGAGGGTGGCAGCCAGTGATGTGTTCTGGTTCTGGTTCTGGTCCACAGAGTGAGAGCAGATATTGGTTAGGGGTGGCTGGTGAAATCCTCCAGGAGTCACTCCTTGCCACCCTGCCCCATTCCCTGTTACCTTTCCCTTTGCCCCACTCATCCTTCAAGTCTCAGATTCATTTTCACCCCCTCCAGGAAGCTTTCCCTGACCCTTCTGGGTTGGATTAGGTCCCCTTATTTTATGTCTTAATAACCCTCTATGCTTTTCTTTTGGTATGTCTATTATGACTGTAATTAATTATATAATGATTTTGTTTACCTTTATCTTTCCTAGCAAGGGGGCTAGAGGACAGAGGCCATGTCTGTTTTGTTCAAAACTCTATGCGTGGGGCCTGGCCATAGGACTTTAAATATAAAAGACAGTTAAATAACTGATGGATGAATAAATATAATCTGTGTTTTAAACAGTAAATATGAAGATGGAATCCATTCAAGGAATTTTGTTCTAATGCTGTTCATATGACACCTACAAGGAAGTCAGTCTCTAGCCTGTTCTGTGCTGTGTTGTGCTTAGTTGCTCAGTTGTGTCCAACTCTTTGTGACCTTGTGCACTGTAGCCCACCAGGCTCCTCTGTCCACTGGGATTCTCCAGGCAAGAACACAGGAATGGGCTGCCATGCCCTCTTCCAGAGGATCTTCCCAACCTAGGGATCGAACTCAGGTCTGCCACATTACAGGCGGATTCTTTACCCTCTGAGCCACCAGGGAAGCCCCTACCTTGCTTTATTCACTGGTAAATACGTATTAATATTTACTGACCACAAACTGAATTGCCAGAGTTATCCTAGGCACAGTGAAAGTTTCAATGAAGACACAAACTCCCAGCACAAACTTTTACAATCCCATCAAGTATGGTCAGCACTTCCTAGGCGGCTCAGTGGTAAGGAACCCACCTGCCAATGCAGGAGACTAGGGTTCGCTCCCTGGGTCAGGAAGATCCCCTGGAGAAGGAAAAGGCAACCCACTCTAGTATTTTGCCTGGGAAATTCTGTGTACAGAGGAGCCTGGTGGGCTAGAGTCTGTAGCTCATCAGGCTCCTCTGTCCATGGAGTTCTCCAGGAAAGAATACCAAAGTGGGTTGCCATGCCCTCCTCCAGGGGATATTCCTGACCCAGGAACTGAATCTGCATCTCTTAGGCTACAGTCCATGAGGCTGCAAGAGAGACAGGATTTAGAGAATAAACAACAAGTATGATCACTAAGATGAGATGCAGTTTAGCCCAAGTTTCTTCAGTGCCAGCTGCCCTTACTGAAAACCTTGTCAGACTGGCTCCAGCTTCACCAATTTAGGGAGAATTCCAGCCGACTAAGAAGCTCAGCACTGAGTGCTCGGGCTGAGGAAGCAGAGAGAGCAGGGCTCTGGTTATGATCAGCGCTGCCTTGTGCCTTTCTGGGAATGGCATCCTTTCAAGGTACTTTTCCTTCATTAATATGCATGGGCCTAGCAAACTCAAATCATTCCTGGATACCTTCCTCCCTTGGATGAGCTGACAATCTAAGTGGCTGTTGTACAGCGCTGGAGAGGGTCATATTCACGTACGCCAGAGGCATGTAACATACCAGGCAGGTTTCACATGTCTAAATTGCTATTATATAATAAAAAATATCTTCACTAAACAAAGAAATATTCCAGATAAGTAGCAGCAAACTATGTGCTCCTGGAAATACTTTCCTAACAGATCAACAAGAGAACATTCTGTACTCCACCAAAATGAATTTCTACTCTGCTGCGGATAAGTGAAATTTGGGGCTTATTTGTTTGCATTTGTTGGAGGTTTTGGGGTCTTCTTTTTTTGGGGTTTTTTTGGTGGTGGTCACGTTGACATTAAAGCAATTTCTTTTAATACAATATACTGTGGAGAGCAAACTCATGGCAAGAATACCACCACTAACCCACGGCAGGCATCATTAACAGATTATGGTGCTCTGCCCATATGCAGAATCTGTACTCAAGGGAGCCATTATCAATCAATTAAAATCAATGATGAACATGAGAAGCTCACCTATGAATTATGAATCCTTCACTGGACTCACACTGATGGGAAATCTGTTAATTCAACAGAAATAGAGGGCTGTTGCTTCTCAATAAGAATACCCTACATCCTGATCTGGGAATGGTCTCACAGAGTTTCCTCCCCAGCAGACTATACATCTTTTCCCATTCCATTTGAGTGTTTTGTGAAATTTTCTCTCTGGATTGTTAATAAAGGGATAAGGGCTGAATCAGAAGTGTTTTGGGAATGTGAGAGAGAGAAAAAGAAAAAAAAATCTCAACAAAGATGTCCAGAGAGCTACTGCTTAATCCTGAAAATCTCTAGGATGGATTTTGTTAAAAGATTCTTATCATCTTATCAAAACCTTTTAAATCAACCTGGACATAGGACAGAGGTGACGGAGGTGAAAGAGATAAACGAAGGGTTTTTTTTTTTATCCTTAATACTGCACAACACAGAGCCTGCTAGGTTTAAATCCAGCTCTCCACAGATGTCTTCAGTTCAGGGTACCCAGCAAATCTCAAAGATGAAAGGTGGACCTGGGGGCTGGGGGAGGGATGGGAGGGAGTGAACACAGAACCAAATGCTCCGGAGACTTCCCTGCATCAGTTAAGGCTCCTGCTTGCTTAGTTCTTTCTCTCACTGATCACAGACAAGCTAGAAGGAAAAGAAACAGGACCAAACAAATAGTAAAAATACTATTTTTAAATTTCTTGAAATTTTAATACCATTAGGCCAAGTTTTTGCTTAAAAATGAGAATTTAAAGTATTTCTCATATGAATCTGCTTCACAGAAGCCAGAGGAAAAGGGTCTCGTTCCCATGGTAACCTTCTGCATACTCGATTCTTTTGTTTCAGCACCAGTCATGAATTCACTCACATTTTAACTTCACTCAGAATGAAGATAAGACTAATGAATGACAGGAAGCATTTGCCAGAACTCTTCTCAAAACACCCGGAGAAGAAGCTTTGTATAGGCATAGGCTTGGGACTCTTGGGCTATGAGGGACAGTTTTGCAGTTTTAATTATGGTTTTTAAAAATCTGAACACAATTATACATTTCCATCTAAAAGAAAATCATACACCCCCCCCTCTACACTTTTATATATAACTGTGAAGACCGAATATGCCTGGCTCATCACTGGATTTCCAGGACCTAACAAAGAATGAGGACTCCACCGCTCTGCTGTGCCCCCGAACTATTACAACATTGTTAATCAAATATACTTCAATATAAAATAAAAAGTTTTTAAGAAAAAGAAACCTTTATTATACAATTATTTCAGATGTGGAGGTGAGAATGGGGGTGAAATTTACCTACTGTTTTCAATCTGCTGACCTAACCAGAAACACTGTTAGCTTATCTTGAAATTTATTTTGATTACAAAATTGAAGGTTACTAATATACAATAAACTTCAAGTGTGTTCAGTTCAGTTCAATTCAGTCACTCTGTCATATCCGACTCTTTGCAACCCCATGAACTGCAGCACGCCAGGCCTCCCTGTCCATCACCAACTCCCGGAGTTCACCCAAACTCAAGTGTGTTACACACTGTAAATAAAGGAAAAAAAATGATCGTTTATTTTTCATGGCTGACCTGACTGCAAAATTTTATTTAGTGTTGTTCTTGAACATTGTTTCCTTGTGATGAATAAAGATTTGGGGCTAAAAAAAAAAAAGGAGGGAAGACTTGATAACTGCATTGATTGCATCAACACTAAGTAAGTAAGTAAAGTCACTCAGTCGTGTCTGACTCTTTGTGACCCCATGGACTGCAGCCCACCAGGCTCCTCAGTCCATGAGATTCTCCAAGCAAGAATATTGGAATGGGTTGCCATTTCTAGGCTCCTATTATTCCTCCTTGCCCCACTGTTAAAGTGCTGACTTCCAAGGAGAGGAGCAGTGGGTGATAATATGAAACAAGTATCTCCCAGGAACTTGAGTTAATAACTTCAGACATGAGTTAAGTTATCAGGGTCCTCACAAGGCAGGTGGGCAGGGCCGAATGGTCCTAAAGGTTGGCAAGTAAGGCAGGTGGGTGTTGTGCTCCTGACACAGCACGCAAGGCACAGGGCATGTAACTCAAGAACAGTTTCGCTAATCCACTGCCTGGCCAAAATTCTTTGAAAACTCCAAACCTAGAAAAGATTTATGACTTTCAGAGGGACTGTTTCCTTTTATTAGATGACAGTTACATAACCAATTCCATGACCCTTTCCCCTTGGCCGCCTGGAAGGGTGTTTTTGCATTTAACCCTCACTCAAGCTAGCAGCTCTAGCAGGAGAGCTGGCTGTGCACACTGGCTACTCTTGTCCTCGCCCTGTTCCCCATTTCCCACTCAAACAGATGGACTGTGTACATGTCATCCACTGCTAGTAGTCTTGAGCCTTTGGTGGATGCAGTTGGAAGATAAAATATCAATTATGAATAAATAAGCCAGGAAAATGTGGATGCTTGGGTGCACTTGGAAATAGCACCAAGAAAGAATTTATAGAACATTTGAACAATATCAAGTAAAACAATAACATCTTTTCATGCTGAAGCCCCCTTTCCTGTTGTGAACTGATCATTCTTGAATAAAATCAACACAGAGAAGGACATATTTGCCTTCAGACACTCTCTCCAGATGCTTTGTAGGTAGGGCCCTCGGTATTTCAAGTCAGAATTTAACCCACAAGGAAGAGTAACATTTCCAATAAGCCCCAAAGCTTTGCACCTTCACTTTTCTTTACTGAATATGCCCCTGAAAGTTGTCTTCCTAAAAGGAGGCAATGCTTTCTATAGTTCCCATCAGTTTCAGCAGAAAGAAAAAGGAACCAGGACACAGAATTTTGAAAAACTCTAGCAGCTGGTTTCCTAAGCCATAATATCCTAAGAAAAAGGATGCCTGTCTGAATGAGGGAAACAAAATTCCACGTCTTTGCTGACATTTTTCAAACCTGCTCCAGTTTATCAGCAGCTGGCTCCAGTCAGGCCCTTTCTCACACAACCCTCTCATTTACCTTTCATCATGGATTTTTAAAATACTTTCTTTTTAGATGGTTATTAGCATTGGCCAGCAAAGAGCCAAAGAATATGATCTACAGGGTAAACAAGTTCTTAACCTGGTCTTAAGTGGATTTGGGATGATGATAAACTTGTTCCTGCATTTATTAAAATGGAAGGAACTGAGTACAGAAGACTGGTGAACCATTAGCCCTGCAACATGCAGAAATCAGCTCAAGACCAGTGGCAACACAGGGAAGCCAGAGACACACAAGGAAGAGGGGAACAGATGCTACAGGCCAATGGTAGGGGAGCATGAAGACGTGCAAAGAGAAAGCGTGCAAATATGAAACCTCCTCAATACCAAAGACCAGACTTTTTGCTTTCCCTTTTTCTCAGTCTTTATACTTTTCTCCAACATTAGCTGTATGTGATCTCTTATCGGACTTCCCTGGTGGCTCAGACAGTAAAGTGTCTGTCTATAATGTGAGAGACCTGGGTTCGATCCCTGGGTTAGGAAGATTCCCTGGAGAATGAAATGGCAACCCACTCCAAGATTCTTGCCTTGAAAATCCCATGGATGGAGGAGCTTGGTGCAGGCTACTATCCATGGGGTCGCAAAGAGTCAGGCACGACTGCGCTTATCTCGTGAGTATTAGAAAACAGTATCTATAAATAAATACACTTCCAGCTGAAGTCTGTTTTGCACTGAACCTACTATATAGCAAGCCTATCATGTACCATTACATCACACCTCTGGAAGATGGATGCAGGGTACTGGTTACAAGTGCAGGCTCTTACAAGACCCAGATGGCCTGGGTTCAAATCTCGACCCGTCTTCTGCTAGCCTTGTAGCCTGAGGCTACTTAATATCTCCATGACCTATTTCCTCATTTGTAAAGTGGGAATAATAATGGTATGACCTCATGTGGTTCTCACGATGACTTAATGAATTAAAACAAGTGGCCAGAATGTGGTCTGGCATGAGGTATGTGCTCGTTAACATTAATTATTACTCAAGTGCAATAAAATTCCTTTCCCTCCCATGTGAATTTACACAATTCACATGTCGTTTAAATGAAGCCACTAAGCTTTCTCGATTTCCAGTCCACTCTGTTCAAGGACAGCAAGTCTAGCTCCTATATTTCCATCAATTACGTCCAGGTGGGAAGATGTAATATTATCTTTCCATACACCAAATTTGCTCAGAGTCATAGGCATACATTTCTTCATCAACTTATTAGAAATTGTAATAGGTACTTATCAGTGACAAAATCAGAGAAGGATTAGCTCAGTCCTTTATTGGGCTTAGGAACCACTGGCTTTGAATTAAAATAGTTTAAAGTTAAATTTCTAATTATTTGAGAATTTTATATCTCATTAAATTTAAAAATGTCTTCTCACCATGTTTGTTTTCAGTGTCTAGGAGTCTGTTTCTGCTTTGCAGATAAGTTCCTTTGCATTATTTCATTATTTTTTTAGTTTGGAAGACTCACGATTACCAAAGGGAAAAACGGAGGGGGAGGAATAAATTAGGAGTAGGGTATTAACAGATACACACCACTGTTCAGAAAATTAACAATAGGATTTACTGTATAGCACAGGAAACTATAAGGGCTTCCCAGGTGGCACAGTGGTAAAGAATCTTCCTGCCAATGCAGGAGACCTGGGTTCCCCTGGAGGAGTAAATGGCAACCTGCTCCAGTATTCTTGCCTAGAAAATACCGTGGACAGAGGAGCCTGGCGAGCTATGGTCATGGTGTTGCAAAGAGTTGAACACAGCTGAGTGAGCGGAGTACACACGCACAGGAAGCTGTATTTGATACTTTGTAATAACCTATAACTGAAAAGAATGTGAAGCCGTACTGCTGGAAAAAAGTCTGCTCACAGTTCCAGAGTTCGATATCCATCCCATCGATCTTATACCCTACCCCAGTCATTTCTCTTTCCCTTCATTATCACAGAGATCACTTCCTTATGAAGAGGTCTGATTCATTCCAACCCTGTGCAACATGACTTTTGCCCATTTCATCCCATAGACATTACTCCCTCAAAAGTCTCTAGAGTTTGACACTATCATTAGTTATTGCTTGCTTTTTAACCTAAACAGATAATTGTAAATGTTTAAAAGAAAACCATTTTTACTGAAACCATGATAAATAATTATAAAATTTGCATGTTCTTTAATTTACATTTTAATGACAATACATTAAAATTTTGTAACTTTTTAAAGTAATATTTACTCTTATTTATTTATTTGACTGTGCCAGGTCATAGTTGCAGCATGTGGGATCTAGTTCCCTGACCAGTGATTGAACTTGGGCACCCTGCACTGGGAGCATGGAGTCTTAGCCACTAAACCACCAGGGAAGTCCAATTTCATGCATTTTGAATCTAATGACATTTTACTTTATTATTGTTTAGATTGGGACTATCCAATAGAAATATAATGTGAGTCACATATCTGAGCTACATAAGTAATTTAAAATCTCCAAGTAATAATATTTTAAAAGCTAAAAAAAAATAAAAAACAGGGGTGAAACTAACTCCAATGATATATTTACCAGTATATTAAAAACATCATATCAAAACATAATCAATATAAAAGCTATTAATTAAATACTTTACCTTTTTCATATTAAGTCCTGGAATCAGTGTATATTTTACACTTATAGCCCATTTCAATTTTGACAAACTATATTTCAAGTGCTCAGAAGCCACACAGGGCTAGTGGCTACCACATAGGACAATGTATCTTTAGATCACTGAAGTCAACAGAAAATATAAAATAAAATATGTGAAAAGCTTTATTATAACAGCTAAATTCATGATTTTGCTGAAATGAAGGCAAAGAAATCAAATTTTGTGAAATAAATGTATAATGATAAAGAGAAAAAAGAACCATTGGCTTTGTATAATGAAAAACCTAATACAGAAAGAGTCACAGAAACTGAGAAATTACTGGAAGCTGAAATTTTATACCTGTTGCCAGGGCCTACATTGGGGGAAACTCAGACTGCCATATTAAATAGCTGCAATTCCTTCCTTTAGAGAACCACTAAAGTTTCTTCTGTTTTAGGAGAGAAATCTAGAGGTAGCAGGGTGAAGGGCAGGATACGGGGCTGAAGGTTAAACTGAGATAATACAAGAAGGCAAAGAAGCCAATCACAGTCTACACACATGATCCACTTAGACAAGAGGAGACTGGCAGTTCCTCAAAACATTCAACAAAGGGTTTATGACCCAGCAATCCCACTCCTAGGTACACAGTGGGAGAGAAATGAAATAAAAGAAATGAAAACATATGTTCACACAAAAACCTGTACATAAATGTGCATAGAAGCATAAGCTCTAATAGCAAAAAAGGGAAAGCAGCCCATGTTCATTAACTAATGAATGGACACGTAAAAAGTTGTATATGCATACAACGGAACATTACTCAGCAACGAAAATAAAGACTTGCATATTTTGCGACATGTATGAACCTTGAAAATATTATGCCAGGTGAAAAAAGCTAGTCATAAAAGATCATATATGATTCTATTAATATGAAATGTCCAGAACAGCTAAATCCAAGAAACACAAAGTAGACAGGTGGTTGCCTAGAGCTGGAGAAGTCTGGGGGGAAATAGGGGTGAGTGCTAATGGATGCTGACTCTGTTTGAGTTGATGAAAATGTAAAGTTGATTGTGGTGATGTCTGCTCGACCTGTGAATATACTAAAATTCACCAAATTACACAACTTAAATGCGTTATTTGTATGGTATGTGAATCATTCTCTCAATAAATCTCTTTTAATAAAAAGGGCAGCAGCTGGGAAACGGACAGAAGGGGTAAGAGCTGATATGCACGCATTCTGTTCATGGATAGAGTTCTCTTTTTCTACTTTCCCAGAGAGTGAATTCTCTGTGTGTTTCATCTCTTTTCAAGAGACTCTTATGAAAAGTCCCAAGATTTAAACAGTAAGTGAGACCTGCCCTGGTTCAGGCTGGGTCAGGAGGCTGAGTCCAGTTGTTTGGGCCAACACCCAACTTGGCCGACCCTAAAATGCCTTCAGGGAATTCCGGGCCCCTGGGAACGCAATCTGAAACCACTCAGTGGATCCAAAGGGCTGAGAGATGTGGGAATGTGAAGCATCTTTGTAGGGTCAGCAAGAGGGAATCCAGCAGACTCTGCCTGGTCAACACCAGGGAACTGGAGACAGGGTGTCCGCACCAAAGCAGCCCTGCCCACTGCTCACACCTTCAATACAGGGACAACTGTCTGCCTTCTGCCCTATTACCATACACACTCCCTTGTAAGGGTGAGTAATGGGTTCATTTATAGAAAGCTAGGAAAGGTCTGGGTTTACACCCTCCCTTGAGGTTTTCAAAGAGCTCCAGTGATGGTAACTGTGTTCAGAAGAGTCAAAATGATCCAGAATTTTATCTAGTATTTGACTATAACCAAGATGCTAGCAGCCTTCAGTTTTTTTTAGTAACAGTGAATTTAGAATTACAAAATACATTATCTATTCCCTTAAAGAAAGTTATATAGCATGCATAATGGAGTCTATGTTTCCTGCTGCCAGTCTGTACCTATAAACCATGAGAAGTCATATTTCACCACTGTTTGTGTTCTGTTTTATACATGCACCCCTTTTCTTGCACTTATTTCTCTACCAAAATCCTGGTCCCCAAACACAAGTCCTCAGGAAAAGTATTTTGCACTTCATGTTATTCCCCACTCTTTTTTTTTTTTCTTTTTCCTGCTTCAATCCCACTTTTCCAGAACCAACAAAAACTGCTTCTAAAAGCTCTGGCCCCATCACCCCATTCCTCAGAACTATCAATGAGATCCAGCTGCTGCTGCTGCTGCTAAGTCGCTTCAGTCATCTCCGACTCTGTGCGACCCCATAGACGGCAGCCCACCAGGCTCCCCCGTCCCTGGGATTCTCCAGGCAAGAACACTGGAGTGTGCCACCATTTCCTTCTCCAGCTGTCCGAACCAAATCTCCGATTGCTAACTTCTAACCACACAACTGCCTCTGGGAAAAGCCCACGGATGCTCTTCTCCTCTTGCTTCCTTTCTAACCAGCTCTCTGAGCCACTCTGAGCCACCAAGGCAGCCTACTACCTGCACTCACCTACATCTTGCAGAAGGGCAGTGCCATTGCAGAACCTTCTTTTCTTGCTTCCTAACAATGTTGAAGTAGATCATCACTATTCATTCACGAGGATATGCAGTGGCTGTAGAGAGGTATCCACTTGTTTGTAGGGAGTTAGTGACTCCCTCACAGAAGGCAATAACACCCCACTCCAGTACTCTTGCCTGGAAAATCCCATGGACGGAGGAGCCTGGTAGGCTGCAGTCCATGGGGTCACTAAGAGTTGGATACAACTGAGCAACTTCACTTTCACTTTTCACTTTCATGCATTGGAGAAGGAAACGGCAACCCACCCCAGTGTTCTTGCCTGGAGAATCCCAGGGACGGGGGAGCCTGGTGGGCTGCTGTCTATGGGGTTGCACAGAGTCGGACACGACTGAAGCGACTTAGCAGCAGCAGCAGTGACTCCCTAGTTTTCTCTCTTTTTTTTTAATTGACATCCTCACGGTTGTGGTAGAAAAAACTATCAAAAGCTAATCTGGACTTTTAAAAATGTATTGGAGTATAGTTGCTTTACACTGCTATGTTATTTTCTGCAAAGTGAATCAGCTACACGTATACATTATTGTTTAGTGACTAAGTCGTGTCCAACTCTTTGTGACCCCATGGACTGTAGCCCTCCAGGCCCCTCTGTCCATGGGATTTCCCAGGCAAGAATACTGGAGTGGGTTGCCACTTCCTTCTCCAGGAGATCTTCCCCACCCAGGGATCAAACCTGCGTCTCCTACATTGCAGGGGGATTCTTTACCACTGAGCCACCAGGGAAGCCCATACACATATGCCCCCTCTGTTTTGGATTTCTTTCCCATTTAGGTCACCGCAGAGCACTGAGCAGAGTTCCCTGTGCTACACAGTAAGTTCTCATTAGTTATCTATTTTACACACGGTTGTGTACATATGTCAGTGTTAACTTCCCAATTCATCCCACCCTCTCTTTTCCCCTTGGTGTCCACATCTTTGTTCTCCAAGATACATATACACTTGCCTTTGGTCACTTCACCAGAGTAGCTCCCAACCATCTTCACTTTCTGCCACAGAAGCAGGGAGGGCAGGCTCCCTGCAAGCGCAGGAACTTGAAAAGGAAACTGCCTACTCTGGCTTACTCGAGGGAGAGCTGCACTGTGATACCTTCATAAGGCAATAGTCTGATGGTCTGGAGTTTAAAAGGAATGTGAGCAGCTACACCTGTAGGAGGGGAGGGAGCAGCTCCCGGAGAGTTGGACCACAGGATCCCCTGCTGAGGCATGTGACTGCTCAAGTTGTCAGCAGCTTCTCTAGTTTCTCTAGAAACTGAAAATGCCTGGGAACCTGTGCTAATAGGGTCAGCACGAATTTCAGCCTCAGAATTGTTATCCGTTATTATACCTGATAGCTTAACTAAGATATTGTATAGTGCTTTACAGTTTCCAAATGGTTTTCTTCATCTTTCTATTATACAGTAGTACCTTTTCCAAGGGTTGTCTTTGGCTTTTAGCTATGAAAACTAAATCTCCACTGGCTACTTTCTAAAACAAAATGAAACAAAACATACAGTATAAATTTTTTCTGGGGGACGAACTGAAAAATCGTAATTCAGTGATAGAGAACTACTCCATGAAAAGCAGTTTCTCGAACAAAAGGTCATTTAGAGGTTTTATTATTTTTATGCATCAGTGATATCCTAAATAAATCAGAGGCAGTCAGCTTTATAATCTCTAGGAATTTTAAAAGAATTCAAGACCTTTGAAAAATCTAATTGTATTAAGGTTTGTTTTTCTTCTATAAACCTTCAGGTTTCAGTATATTAATTATATATATATATATATATTTAAGGTTGACTTTAAGATAAACAATAGGAAAAAAAAGAAAGAAGTACTTCATTTCCATGGAAAGTTGATGGACATATGAGGTTCTAGGTAGGAAGAGTCACCACCATGCCTGCCCTCCTTCCCCAGTGGTCTAAACTGCCTACAATATGGAATGTCCATGCTCTCAGTTCTATGTGCAGGCCGCAGGCCAGGTTAAACTTGAATTGTTTGAAGTGCAGCTGCAGGTATGAGGACACAGATCAAAAGTCTAACCCTCCTCTCCTTTCATTTTTTTTTGGCACACCACCCTGCCAGGTGCAACTTTTAGTTCCCCAAACAGGGATCAAACCAGTACCCTCTGAACTGGAAGCTCAGAGTCTTAACCTCTGGACCACCAGGGAAATCCCTGACCATGTCCTTCTACAGAGACCAATCAAAGGGACATCGGCACTGTTCCTTAGATTTTCAAAACCTGGACTTCGCCCTCTACTCTATGACACAGGGTAGTAAATTCAATTTTCTAAAAAGTGAACTCTTCAAGCATTCTAAAGTAGGAGACTCCTCAGTGGTAAAATCCCGCTCTACAGGTGGATGGTACTTCTCCTACATCTAGAACCTCCAGAGTCTCGGCCTAACAAAGGTCTCCATCATCACCTTCCTCTGCTGTGCTTCTACAAGCTATGTTTCTCTTATTGGGCTATTTCCTAATTTCAAGCATTTCTCAGTTTTCAATAGTTGCCCTACCTCTTTGCCAGACTAATACCTTGAAGCCAGCTCAAGTTTTTTACCTGTTTTAAGCAGGAGAAAAAAAAAAAGTGTGCATGTGTATCTTTTGGTGTTTTGTTTGTTTGTTTTCCTGGTCCTTTTTTATTTAAAGGGCATTGTTTTTACTCCCATATTAATACTGTAAAAAAAGACAAATCAACCTGATCTCTCAGTTGCTCTAGTATCAAAAATTGACAAAGGAGTATTATTTAACCCATCTAATTTTAACAGAGGGGGAAAAATAAAGGAAAAATAGGATGAGTTATTAAAAATTAAATAACTGTACTTTCTTAATGCCGCAGATTATACAGTATTAGAGACAAAGGTATATTGAAAGTCCTTATGCTTAATTTCCCTAAGTCCTGGTGAAAGCATTCACCCTAGTACATGAAACCATATACCCTTTCTACCCCCTCCATACTTGCTAAGTTGATAGAGAGGGTCTCCGAGGAGCTTCAAGATTGTGACCCTGTGCATGCACACAACCCCATCAATTTTCAGGCTAATTCAGAACAAATGATCAAACCAACAAAATGAACACCTGAGCTCTCAAATGGTGACTGATAGGTTGAAACTGCCCTACATATGCGTATTTTTAAAAACCTGAATTATCTTCCAACACTTAAAAATCAAGAGACTGTACCCACGCACCCAGATTTCCCACTTTTGAAATATCCGCTCTCAACACTGAGCTCACATTCTCACAACAGCCACATTTGCTGGGGCTGCGCTCACACCCCCATGTACAGTGACCCAGACCCGCCACCACCACTCAGAACCCATCCTGCTTTTCAGCTATGTGACCTGGTCACCAAAACAATTTCTTCCCCTCTAGAGAGGGCTCAGAGTCAGATTTGGCTCTCAGTTTTGGCTCATCCTTTAGCATCTAAGTACTTACTCAGCTCAGTTCAGTCACTCAGTTGTGTCTCTTTTTGACCCCATGGACTGCAGCACGCCAGGCTTCCCTGTCCATCACCAACTCCTGAAGCTTGCTCAAACTCATGTCCATCGAGTCAGTGATGCCATCCAACCATCTCATCCTCTGTCATCCCCTTCTCCAAGTCTCCAAGTTCCCTTCATCTCCAAGTAGTAAGTAACACTTACTACTTGGGTGCAATTTACTTAATCTCTATGCTTCTCATCTGCTTAAAAAGATCTATTTCCTGCATAGATCATGGCAAGCATTAAATAACACAAAGTCAAAAAGGACTTAGCATAGTACCTGGCACCTGGGGCTGAATAAATGATGATAAATGTTGTCATTAACATCATCATCAAATGAAAAAGCATCCAAGGGACACTTGGGAAGATGCAAATTTCCATGCAAGTCAGAAAGTTTCTGAAGTCACTATTTCCACTTCCTTAAATGTATATATTATTTAGAATAAATCTAAGTTACTAGGGACTCATTAAACTTTTGCTTCCATGTATCAGCATCTTGCAAGCCCAGACTCCACACGTGGGAAAAAAAAACAAAAACCTACATAACACCTGCTTTTCATTTAATTCCTCAGAAGAGCAACATATTGTTCAGAAATATTTTTATATGCAAATCAATCTGTCCCATACCCCTGAGAAGTTCTCCTATTAATATAAAAAGACAGAATACAAGCTTTTATCAGCTTGAAAAAAACATTATTTAACTGTGAAGAAGAATTAATTGCCACAATTAGCATCAAATTTTAACAAACATATGGCTGTAAAATGTTTGTCTTTCACTATAAAGGCTTTGGAGTTCACGAGTGCCATAATTGATACCTCTGTAAGAACTGTAACTAATTGGGAACTTTTACAGTTCAATTACAGAAGAATAAAGGAAAAAAAATTCAGCCATCACTTCATAATCTTAATGCAACCTATGTGAGTGGAAATCAGTAGAAAAGTCTTGTCAATTATATTCATAATATGAGCCAGAAGAAATTATATGAGAGGCTAAATCCAATTATTTATAGCATTCTGGCAAAAGTCCATAATGAATTTTTAGACGGACTAGGGGAAGAGGGAAAAAAAATCCATAGAAACCTTACTAATAAACTCTCTTGCAATGGCCTATTTGGATATTAATAGCACCTGGCTGAACACATCATATTCTGATGCTAAGTTAACTGTGCTATAAAAGCCTTAAGTTTTCCTCAAATGTTGATTTTGGCTACTGAATATTTAAGAAAAAAAGAAAATTGGTATAAAAAGGGTTAAAATATGATCCTTATAACCATTTTACTTCAAAGTCAGTAATAGTAAAGCACAGCACAGCCCCTATACAATAATGTGAAGTTATAAGAACAGGCACCTTGTTGTTTATGCAATAGATGTTTTTATAAAGCTAACTTTTTTTGTTTGTTTGTTTTGCAAATCAAGTCACTACAAATGACTAAAAAATACCCTGGATGTTTCATCTTGTAAAAAGAAATGCAATCTGGGAGTGCAAATGCTCCCCCTTAGAAGGCATCTGTGCTGTGTCTGGATCTTAAGCCAGTCTGTTTTTAAACACAACCAGTACTTCCTGCATTCAGAAAACAAGTGAGACCAGGAAGAAACGTCCACTCCCACTGCCACAGCAAAACTTCAACAACAGCATTGTTGCCTCATTGAGTATGGCACCTCCCCTTCCTTTCGCTGCTTAGAAATGATGCCAATTACTCTGACAATCCTGTTAGTCACGAAAGTCACGTGGAGACTAAGGGGTTCTGAAGGTGCATCCTTGATCACTTGGTCCAGAGCAAATTCATCTATTACTTCCTGTGCAGAACTTTGCATCTCACAGACATAATACCAAATACAGTTCCTCAAAAGGATTCTACAAGAGACTAATGTCAAGGTATGTTGATTTTTTTTTTTTTTCTCAAAGGAAAAGAAGAAAACCTAGAGGCCACTTGGCTTCTAGAACACACCATTCTTCCTGGGTTTCCTTCTGTCCCCACTGGCTGTGCCATCTCAGTCTCCTTTGCTGGCTCCTCCGCCATCTTCAAAATCTCTTAAGAGCTGGAAGGTCCAAGCGCTTGGTGCTTGGTGCCCTCTCCTGTCTCCATCCTTTCTCCAGGAAACTCATCCACACCATCGCTTGAAATTCCATCTACAAGCCAACCACTCCCCAGTATGTCTCCACCATTCAGACTGCCCCAACCCAGACTTATATAACGAAATGCCTCTTCAGCAGTACCTCTGACAGCTCCCAGCCGTCTCCATAGGTACAGGGCATGTAGGACAAAAAACAACATCAGGACTCAACGCTTTGTTAAAGGCAAAACTACAGAGACACTAAAAAGATCAGTGGTTGTCAGGTGCCTGAGCAGAGGGAAGGATGAACAGATATACCACCGAGGATTTTTAAGGCAATGAAAACCATTCTGTATGTTACTGTGATTGCAGATACATGTCATTGTACATTTGACAAAACCCAGAGGCTGTACAACACCAAAAGTGAACCCTAATGTAAGCTAAGACTGGACAATGTCAGAGTAGGTTCAGAAGCTGTTTAAATGAGCCTCTCTGGTAAGGATGCTAATAATAAGGGAGGCTGTGCTTATGGGAGCTCAGAAGGGCTATGTAAGAAATCTTTGTCCTTTCCACTCAATTTTACTCTAATCCAAAACTGTTCTCAAAAGTACAGTATAAGGACTTCCTGGTGGTCCAGTGGTTAAGACTCCACACTTCCAATGCAGGGCACATGGGTTAGATCCCTGGTTGGGGAATTAAGATCCTACATGCTGCATAGCGATGTCAAAATAAAATTGCAATTTGTTAAAAAAAAGTAATAAGCAGCATCAAAGAATACAGCTCAACAGTGAATGAACAAAGTGAAAGACATCAAAAAGCTTATCATTCCATGTCTGTTCCACTGTCCCAGGGTGTATTTCCAGCATCCCACTTAGAAATGCACATAATGCTTTTCCTAAAAGACCTCCAAAAGAAAGGAGATTCCTAGGTCTCCTTCAGTAGGTGTGACAGCACTCACCAGTGTATACTTGCTGACATCCATAGGCAACCTGACTCTTCTCATGAGGTTAAAATTTAAGACAGCCTTCATGAGAACTTTCTTAACAAGACTCCGATCTCTTAGCTCCCTTGACCAGCGGTGTTTCCCACAAGTTTCTCCCGGCTCCTGAAGAAAAAAACTGACCAGTGGGAAATACATGGACTCTCAACTCTGGTACCAGGGCCAGACTCTGGACCACTCTTTCATAGAGCAAGAAACAAAATGAGTAAGGCCCACATAGCTTCGTGCCACATCTGAACACTCAACTTGTCTCTCCCTCTCCTTTTCCACTTCTCCAAGCAGCTGTCCAAAACTAAGAGGAGTGAGTTCTCAATTTAGTTCTTGAAGAGGATAAAGAAATTAATCATCCCAATTTGTATTTGCAAAAGTAGCCACTGATTAGGTATTAGGTGATACTTAAGAATCATCCTCACAGCTGACTGGCATCATCACCTAATTTATCCTTCAAACTGGGACACCTCTTGAGTGAGAAAGGAATAATGAATGATTACACCCAACTACTGAAATTAAACTGGGCCAACAAGGATGTGTAGTTATCCTAATAAATTAAAGAGCACTTCTATATACTAGGAACTACGCTAGCTGCTTTTCATGTATGGACTATTTTAATTTCCACAACAACCCAAAGAGTAGGGACTGCCATCACCTCACTTTGCACACATGCATACTGAGAAATGACATTAGGAAGCTTGCTCGAGGTTGCACAGGGCAAGTGGAAGAGCCAGGATTGGAACCCAGACAGACAGATGACATTGTTAGTCACCACCCAATACTGTCAGTCACACTATGCTTAATGACATTCCAACAGTCCCAATGTTCACAGTGTTTTAGAACAAACAAAAGTTAATCGTTTTTCACAGTCCTGAGTTATTTCATTCCTGAGAATTTTTTTTTTTCCTCTCACATCTAACTGAAATTAGTCCTGCCGTACCTCTGGATAAAATGAGCAGACACAAACCCAGCTAGAGCTAGCAAGCAGCTGGCCACTTAGGTTTTGCGTGTGTTGCCTGCTCTTGTTATTTGTGGTAGTTATGTTCTATAAAGTTACTGTGAACACTGAATTAGCAAACACTGAACCATTACTCCTAAGTGGAAATACAGAGATTCCTATAAGCCTCTGATCACAGTAGTTTCACCAACTGATCAATATATAACCTTTGATTTCTTAGCACTACATTCATGCCAACAGCACTGTCCGTTATGCCTGAACAAAGGTTATCTAACACACATTTTCTCCGTATGATACACTGCAGTCTTCCTGCACTTGTGAACTCTACACAGCACTTTAGCACTACATGTGAGGGCCATTTTAAACAGCAAAATCACCCACCCCAAACACCCACAAAAATGCAAAAAATGTAGATTTAAATAGACGATAAGTCTGAATGACTACAAGAGCACAGCAAGCATTGATTTGGTGTTACAAATAAATTTTAGTGGGAGGCAAATGAACAAATATGGATACCACAAATAAAGAGTATCAACTCTTCATGTCTCTCACTCACAAAGGTACCAAGCCTGTGATACAAAAGCAGTACAGAGACTTCAGTTCTAGCCGGCAAATCTGAGTGCAAGTCACCAGTCAGACACCCACTAGTTGATGGCTGTGGATAACTTACTTTAACCTCCCTCTGAGCTGTCTTTCTTCAACTGTAAACTAATACTGCCCCAAACCTCCTCTTCCTTGGGTCATACAAGAGCAATTTCAGTAGCTTTCAATCTTGAGTTTTATTTTCCATTTCTCATCATTCTTCACTACCAAATGTTTACAGAGCTAAGTTCCCATATTTGTCATGTGCTATGGAATTCAGGCTGGGGCTTCCCCAGTGTCTCAGATGATAAATAATCTGCCTGCAATGCAGGAGACCTGGGTTTGATCCCTGGGTCAGGAAGATCACCTGGAGAAGAGAATGGACACCCACTCCAGCATTCTTGGCCTGGAGAATTCCATGGACAGAGAAGCATGGCAGGCTACAGTCCACGGGGTCACAAAGAGTCACATAATTGGGTGACTAATACTTTCACTTTCACTTTTTTTTTCATGGAGTCAGGCTAAACAGAGCAACATGGTCCTGCTCTAACTAGCAAATGAAATATGATCTGTAGGTACAGAGGCTTCTCAAAACTTTTCATTTAAACTTCAATGAGAGGGGGAAAAAAAGATGCAGAACAGTGTATATCATCAGGATGCTACATTTTTTTTTTTAAGGATGCTACATTTTTTTAAAAGGGGGACAGTAAGAACTAATTTGTATTTGCCTGAATTTGCATAAAGAAATGCTGGAAGCTGAAACAAGACATCTAGTACATTAACAGGAAGTGAAGGGTAACAGGGTCGACAGAGAGAGGGAGTGAGCAGGTATCTCCAAATACAAGTAGGTATCATTTGATATGGTTGTACTTTTACACCATGTCAATATATAACTTATTAAAACCACAATGAAATATCCTTTCCTGTAAAATAATGAGCCAAGAATTAGAAGTTCCAGGTTCTAGCCTTAGCTCTGATTCTAGTTAGCTGTGAGGCCTGAGGTGGTCTGTGGATCCCAGAATGGAATAGATGGCCTCTAAGCTCCCTCTCTATCCCCAAACTGCACAGAAGTAATCAGTCACAAGACAAAATAAAAGAGTAAACCAAGCTTGTACCAAAGTGTTTACTAAGAGAATAAATTAACAGCAGGGGAGCTCTCTCTTAGCCAAGCTAACATGACTGACATGTTTTACAATTTCTATCTCCTATTTCAAATAAATTATCTGAATTTTTAAAAATAAGATAGTAATCATGAGAAATTTTAACAAAACCAAATGTTACCTAAGGACATGATACAAAAGGAGTTCTTAGTAAAACTGAGGCATAAATGACTTTCCCTTAAGCTAAATTAACTGAAGGTGTCCAAATCTCCCAGATTTGTAAATAACTCAGAAGCAAGGAAATTGAAGAATTATGCACTCTAGCTAGAAGTATGTTCAGTGTTTTGAACCAAGACATAACCCAGGCTCTATTATTCTTAAAATAAAAATCTTCATATTGTAGTTAAATGACCAATTTAATATGTTGTAGAAATGTTTATTTCCACTCTGTACATCTCAATTGCCCATTTAATAAAGTTACCAGCAAATATAAAATCAATAATAACAAATGACTAGTGTGGGACTTCTACATATAGAGATTAGGTTGACTTATATTTGACCTAAAATATCTATTAACAAAGTACAGCATGGGGATGTACAGCATGGGGACTACAGTTAATAACATTTTACTGTATTTTTGATAGCTTCTGAGAATGAAGCTCTTCAACATCTTTATCACACAAAAAAAAATGTTATCACTATGTACAGTGATGAAGGTTAACTAGATTTACTGTGATCACTTCACAATAGTTTATACCAATATCAAATCATTACATTGTACACCTGAAACTAATGTTATATGTCAATTGTATCTAAATTAAAATTAAAATAAAGACCATTAATCTTAGGAGACTAATATGATGAGGGAGCATAAGGAAAGACAAGTAATTAAGAGTTAGAGAAAAGACACTTCCCCTGTTCCCCCACCACTGCAAGGTCTTGCTTTGAGGAGTATCCTATTCTCAGGTTTCTGTACCATGTGCATTTATCCCACCAGATCACTAGGACAAAGGTTTTTGCCTACCATCTTCACTGTTGTACTTCCAGTGCCTAGCATATTGTCTGGTACACAGCAGGTCCTCTATAAATTAAAGAAAGTTAACTCTAAAATACTTCATTAAAGAATAAAGATGTAATGCTAATAAAAATCTCATATTCAGAATAATGCCTATCTCCCCAAGAAAATAAATCCCATAACTCATGTGGAACCACTCATTTAAACTTTGAATTTTTTATTTATTTTTTATTTATGTATTATTTTGGGCAGTGGTGGGTGGGATGTCTCACCCACTGTCTGTTGGATGAAAGCAGAGCGGCCTCCTCCATGGGAATTAACACCAAGCCAGCCCTTGACAAGGACATACAAGGCTCACAAGGGGAAAGCACACATAAAATTTCAAATGGACCACAGACGTTCTAGACAAGTCGAACAGGTATCATGTCAAACTTTGCCTATTGCTCAATCCTAGGCTTGTTGAAAGAAACATATCCACTGAGATTATCAAAATGCCACACCACGTCTCCCCAGATGTGGTGTTCAGTGGTTGCCAGGGGAAGGAAAAGGCAGCCCTGAGTCATCTGTTTTTCATAGCTGGGATGTTCACTCTCAGAAAACTGTTTCCATATATCACCCTCGTATTAGGGGATTATTCACATCTCTACTTCCTCCAGGCTCTCTTTTCCACATTAAAAAGACTGGCAACGTGTACATTTTTTTCATACTATCCCTGAAAGGCTTTTTACTATAACCAGGCTCTCTAATGGAAGTCAGATTTCTGAGCCTAAGCTGCCATTTGCAAAGTCCACCCTCTGTGAGACCAACCTGCCCGAGTTCATATGCTGTATGGAGAATATACTGTGTAGAAAAAGCACTGATAGGAATAAGTAATTCTCCAGTGTGAGCTGTGATAATAGATTCACAGCAGACTAGGACCTCAGTGATTCTTCAGTTATTCCCATCATCATTAGCTCGCTGCTTATGGAGCAGCTGACATGTAAAGGGATGAAGTTATCTTCCTAAGGATAAGATTAGGAGGATTCCTTATTCTGGTCTCAGGAAAGAGAAATGTGTTCAATAAAGACTCATCTTCAACGTTGGGGATTAAGTTCATGCCAAGAAATTCTGCAATAAAACAGTCAAAGGAAGACAAAGTTCCTCCAGTTGAAGTTTCCAAATACAGAAGGTCTTCAAGGAGTTCAGAAGAATCTGTTGCATTCAACAGTATGCAAGGGAAGAGTATATGGAGTCTAAAGAACTATATTTCCCTCGCTAAGTTGGAAATGATACCTCATGAGCAAAAAACATATTGCTCAGTCTACCTTTCAGAAGTATCAATAAAATGATACTCTGATATTTAAATGTATTAATAAATTGGTAAAATTCTGATACTCTAATAAAATTCCTTTCTGATCACAAAAACTGTTCTGTGGAAGTAAACTGGATATTAGTCAGGAAGACTAAAAAAGAAAAAGGGATTAAGGGATAAACAAAGGTTAAAAGAGAAATGATTTTAACACAAGTGACAGCAAAAACACAAACAAGGTAAATTCTTAACCTGTATTTCACATGAATTCTCAAGTGACTCAGATGCTCTAAAATTTAAACATACAGTAGCTAAATCATATAGGTTTTTAAAAAACCTTCCTCCTAAAGTATTTTTAATATAAATTTATTTAATTGGAGGTTAATTACTTTAAAATATTCTATTGGTTTTGCCATACATCAACATGAATCCGCCACAGGTATACACGTATTCCCCATCCTGAACCTCCCTCCCTCCTCCCTCCCAGTACAATCCCTCTGAGTCATCCCAGTGCACCAGCCCCAACCATCCAGTATCATGCGTCGAAACTGGACTGGCGATTCGTTTCATATATGATATTATACATGTTTCAATACCATTCTCCCAAATCATCCCACTCTCTCCCTCTCCCAGAGTCCAAAAGACTGTTCTATATATTTGTGTCTCTTTTGCTGTCTCGCATACAAGGTTATCGTTACCATCTTTCTAAATTCCATATATATGCATTAGTATACTGTATTGGTGTTTTTCTTTCTGGCCTACTTCACTCTGTATAATAGGCTCCAGTCTCATCCACCTCATTAGAACTGATTCAAATGTATTCTTTTTAATGGCTGAGTAATACTCCATTGTGTATATGTACCACAGCTTTCTTATCCATTATCTGCTGATAGACATGTAGCTTGCTTCCATTTCCTGGCTATTATAAACAGTGCTGCGGTGAACACTGGGGTACATGCGTTTCTTTCAATTCTAGTTTCCTCGGTGTGTATGCCCAGCAGTGGGATTCCTGGGTCATAAGGCAGTTCTATTTCCAAATTTTTAAGGAATCGCCACACTGTTCTCCATAGTGGTTGTCCTAGTTTGCATTCCCACCAACAGTGTAAGAGGGTTCCCTTTTCTCCACACCCTCTTCAGCATTTATTGCTTGTAGACTTTTGGATTACAGTCGTTCTGACTAGCGTGAAATGGTACCTCATTGTGGTTTTGATTTGCATTTCCCTGATAATGAGTGATGTTGAGCATCTTTTCATGTGTTTGTTAGCCATTCGTATGTCTTCTTTGGAGAAATGTCTATTTAGTTCTTTGGCCCATTTTTTGATTGGGTCATTTACTTTTCTGGAATTGAGCTGCATAAGCTTCTTGTATATTTTTGAGATTAGTTGTTTGTCAGTTGCTTCATTTGGCATTATTTTCTCCTATTCTGAAGGCTATCTTTTCAACTTGCTTATAGTTTCCTATGTTATGCAGAAGCTTTTAAGTTTAGTTAGGTATTTTTGCTTTTATTTCCAATATTCTGGGAGGTGGGTCATAGAGGATCCTTCTGTGATGTATTGCAGAGAGTGTTTTGCCTATGTTCTCCAGGAGTTTTATAGTTTCTGGTCTTACGTTTAGATCTTTAATCCATTTTGAGTTTATTTTTGTGTATGGTGTTTTAAAGTGTTCTACTTTCATTCTTTTACAAGTGGTTGACCAGTTTTCCCAGCACCATTTGCTAAAGAGATTGTCTTTAATCCATTGTATATTCTTGCCTCTTTTGTCCAAGATAAGGTGTCCATAGGTGTGTGGATTTACTTCTGGGCTTTCTATTTTGTTCCAGTTCAC
>SJXQ01005280.1:0-28743 GCA_006408695.1 Aepyceros melampus
TTTTGGGTTGTCATGTTTCCATATTCATTTGTTTCTATGCATATTTTTATTTCTTTTTTGATTTCTTCTGTGATTTGTTGGTTATTCAGAAGTGTGTTGTTTAGCCTCCATATGTTCGTATTTTTAATTGATTTTTTTCCCCTGTAGTTAACATCTAATCTTACTGCACTGTGATCAGAAAAGATGCTTGAAATAATTTCAAATTTTTTGAATTTACCTAGGCTAGAAGGAAATGGCAACCCACTTCAGTGTTCTTGCCTGGAGAATCCCAGGGACGGGGGAGCCTGGTGGGCTGCCATCTATGGGGTCTCATAGAGTTGGACACGACTGAGGTGACTTAGCAGCAGCAGCAGCAGCAGGCTAGATTTCAGAGAAGGCAATGGCACCCCATTCCAGTACTGTTGCCTGGAAAATCCCATGAATGGAGGAGCCTGGTAGGCTGCAGTCCATGGGGTCGTTAAAAGTTGGATATGACTGAGCAACTTCACTTTCACTTTTCACTTTCATGCATTGGAGAAGGAAATGGCAACCCACTCCAGTGTTCTTGCCTGGAGAATCCCAGGGATGGAGGAGCCTGGTGGGCTGCCGTCTCTGGGGTCACACAGAGTCGGACACGACTGAAGTGACTTAGCAGCAGCAGTAGCAGCAGGCTAGATTTATGACCCAGGATGTGATCTACACTGGAGAAGTTTCTTTGTGCACTTTAGAAAAAGGTGAAATTCATTGTTTTGGGGTTAAATACATATCTATTAGGTCTAACTGGTCCATTGTATCATTTAAAGTTTGTGTTTTCTTGCTAATTTTCCATTTGGTTGATCTAACCATAGGTGTGAGTGGAGTATTAAAGTCTCCCACTGTTATTGTGTTACTGTTAATTTCCCCTTTCATACTTGTTAGCATTTGCCTTACATATTATGGTGCTTCTATGTTGGGGGCATATATATTCGTAATTGTTATATCTTCTTCTTGGATTGATCCTTTGATCATTATGTAGTGTCCTTCCTTGTCTCTTTTCACAGCCTTATTTCAAAGTCTATTTTATCTGATATGAGTATTGCTACTCCTACTTTCTTTTGGTCTCCATTTGCATGAAATATCTTTTCCAGTCCTTCACTTTCAGTCTGTATGTATCCAGTGTTTTGCGGTGGGTCTCTTGTAGACAGCATGTATAGGGGTCTTGTTTTTGTATCCATTCAGCCAGTTTTTATCTTTTGGTTGGGGCATTCAACTCATTTACATTTAAGGTAATTATTGATAAGCATGATCCTGTTGAAATTTACTTTGTTGTTTTGGGTTCAAGTTTATAAACCTTTTCTGTGCTTCTTGCCTAGAGAAGATACTTTAGCATTTGTTGGAAAGCTGGTTTGGTGGTGCTGAATTCTCTTAGCTTTTGCTTGTCTGTGAAGCTTTTGATTTCTCCTTCATATTTGAATGAGATCCTTGCTGACATAGTAATCTGGGTTGTAGGTTTTTCTCTGTCATCACTTTAAGTATGTTCTGCCATTCCCTTCTGGCCTGAAGAGTTGGGAATCCCCTTGTGTGTTATTTGTTGCTTTTCCCTTGCTGCTTTTAATATTTGTTCTTTGTATTTGATCTTTGTTAATTTGATTAATATGTGTCTTGGGGTGTTTTGCCTTGGGTTTATCCTGTATGGGACTCTCTGGGTTTCTTGGACTTGGGTGGCTATGTCTTTCCCCATTTTAGGGGAGTTTTCAACTATTATCTCCTCAAGTATTTTCTCATGGTCTTTNGCATTTAAAATTCTCTGCCACTGAGTTTCAACAGTTTTAATATAATGTGTCTTGGAAAAGGTCTTTCTGCATGAGGTAATTAAATGTTCCCTTAGTTTCTTCTATATCCAGTTCCTTCCCCAGTTTGGGGAAGTTCTCAGCTATTATTTCTTGAAATAAACTGTCTGTTCTTTTCTCCCTCTGTTTTCCTTCTGATATACCCATTATCCTAATGTTGCCCTTCCTAGTAGACTTAGATAGTTCTCATTGAATTTCCTCATTTTTTGGTCTTAATTCCTTCCTTTTCCACCTGTATCATTTCTAGATTTCTATCTTCAAGCTTCCATATGGCCTGCTGTCTTTCCAGTACTTTCTTCATCTCATTTGTTAAGTTCTTCAGCTCCAGAATTTCTTTTCTAGAGTTTCAATCACTTTTATAAAGTATTACTTCTGTTCATTAAGTTTATTCCTGAACACATTGAACTGCCTTTCTGAGTTTTCTTGAAGCTGGTTGAGTTTCTGTCTGACGGTTCGTTTGAACGGTCTATCAAATCTCAATGTTCTGAGACAGAGTTTGGTTTCTGGAGAACATTCATTTTCTTTTTGTGATACCATGTTACCATGGTTCTTCATTGTGCTTGATGAGTTGTTCCCCTTCTGGCACATTTGAAGTACCAAACATCTTTCTTTTTTAGTAAAGCTTCCCCCAGCCCACCCTGCTTGATTTTGATTCTAAGAATTCTACAGGTTAGAAATCAGAGGCCTTTCTCTAGTTTTTCAGTAGGTGGCGCTATAGCACAAACTTTGGTTTCTCTTACCTGCACTGCCTCTGGTTGTATTTGAGAGTTGGCACTTTCCTTGTCATTTGCTTTGTTGTCATTGTGCCTCAATGGTCTTTGGTGCCTTGATGCTGCTGGCATTGACGCTTGGGGCACACAGATCACAGGCACTTCACCACGTTTGGGATCTACCGAGTTGCGGGCTTTGTTACTGTGGGAGTAGGGGAAGGGGAGAAGGGGAGCTGGAGTGCAGGTATCTCTGCTTGACCAGCATTGTCTGGTTTCCAGGCAGCACCACTGCAGGCAAGAGGAACGGGGTAGCAGAGCCCTGTGCCTTTGGTTGTGAGCGCCACTGCAGCCCAAAGGCTGGTGGTATGTGGACCACCTCCCCTGCTGCCAGCAGCCTCTCTGGGATTGCTGGCTCCGCCATAGCAGCAAAGCGGCGCAGGCAGCGGTTCTGCCATTGCCTGGATTCCACCTCCTGTTGGGGTTCCATTGCACCCGCCTTTGGGGATAGACACGCGCAATTCTCCAGCATCCTGGTCTGCTGGGCTGAGTTGAGTTATGGATGTTTTACTGGTTGTAGACTGAAGGAAGAGACAGAGGGAGCACTTGAACCATCATTAAACTGACGTCACTCCCTTTTTCCATGTTTTCTTTTAAATTTTTTGTAGTTTTCACTCTTACGTTTAGGTCTTTGATTCATTTCAAATTAATTTCTTCAGCTTCATTCTTTTGCATGTGAATATACAGCTTTCCAGAATCAATTCTTGAAAAGACTGTCCTTTCCCCTTTCAATCATCGTATAACCCTTGTCAAAAATCAGTTGTCCATATATTAATACATGTGACAGTTTATTTGAGAGGCTTTTTATTCCATTGATCTATTTGTCTATCGTAATGCCAATTACTTTGATTACTGTAGCTTTGTAGTAAGTTTTGAACTTAAGAAGAATCTTTCAACTCTGTTCTTTTTCAACTTTAACTATTCCGGGTCCCTTGAGATTCCATGAATCTTACAATAAGTTTTTCTATTCTGCAAAAAATACTTTTGGAATTTTGATAGGAAACACAGTGAACCTGTGGATTGAGTCATCATTTTTTCCTTTCTAGTGTATGGATATGTAACTAATTTTTGTTGATTTTTGTATCCTACAAGTTTGCTGAATTCGTTTATTTGCTCTGAATGTATGTCTATGTTGTGGTCTTTCAAGTTTACTATTTGTAAGATCGTGTCATCTGCCAACAGAGATAACTTTGCAGTTTCCCTTCCAATTTGAGTGTTTTGTTTTATTTTCTTACCTAATTGCTCTGGCTAGTACACTATATTAAACAGAAATGAAAACAGACATTCTTGTCTTATTCCTGATTTTAGGGGGAAAACTTTCTACCTTTACCATTGAGTATGATGCTAACTGGGGGGTTTTCACATATAGCCTTTATCATATTGAAAAAATGGTCCTGTATTCCTGCTTTATTGAGGTTTTTTTTTTAATCATGAAATGGTGTTGAATTTTGTCAAATACTTTTTCTGATTCACATGAGTTGATTGAGTTTTTCCTCCTTCGTTCTGTTATTGAGGTGTATTACATTAATTGATTTTTATATGTTAAACTATCCTTATATCCCACCTGATTCTCACATTAAAATGTTGCTGAATTCACTGCTAGCATTTTCTTGAGGATTTTTGCTTTGATATTCATAAGGGATGTTGGGATATTGGTCTATAGTTTTGTTTTCTTGTTGTTTCTTTGTCTGGCTTTGATATCAGAGTAATGCTGGCCAATAAACGAGTAAGAATTGATCCCTCCTCTTCAACTTTTTGGAAGAGTTCGAAGACTGTTGTTAATTTTTCTTATATGTTTGATAAAAAAGCCATCTCGTCTAGGGCTTTACTTTGTTGAAACATGTTTGATTACTGATTCAGTATCCTTGCTGTTTAGAAATCTCTTGATCTTTTTTCCTTTTTGTCAGTTTTGGTAGATTGTGTGTTTCTAGGAATTTGTCTCTTTCATCTAAGTTAGCCTATTTTTGGTATACAAATTGTTCTTAGCATTCTTTTCTAATTCTTTTTATATGTGTTCAATTTATACTATGTCCCAACTTGCATTTCTGATTTTAGTAATTTGAGTCTCTAATCTTTTCCCTAGTCATTGTATCTAAAAGTCTGTCTAGTTTATTGATCTTTTCCAAGGACCAAGATTGGTGTTGTTTTATTTTCTCCAGTTTTTTTCCCTCTCTATTTTATTTATCTCTAATCTTTATATTTTAATCCTTCTGACAAAGACATGGAACTTTTGAGTTTTTGGATCTGTTAATTTATTGAGTAAAATCAAAATCATTGTCAGACATTAAATTTGGTTCAAATTTGGCTGATGTCCATTTGCAGCAGAGATGAATGGAGAGGGAGAAAAGACAGTGATGCTGGCAAGAGGACACTGAATAAGACTACCTTCCTTTAATTGTAAAAGCAGGCGTCACACAGCCAGCATGAGTCACTTAGCACAGAGGGGGACGTGAAATTTAATAATCAGTGATAAAACCAACATAAGTGAGAATTTGGAAGACAGAGGCCACAGCTTTCAGAGGACAAGATGCAGCAGAGGCTGGGTGGAAAACAGCACTGGGTACAGAACTGCTGGCTCATTCGGGGAACACTGGTCACAGCGTAGCCCTCTGGTGGAGTGACTCGCTCCTGGGCATGCTTTCCACAGTAGATCTGATCCTCCACAAAGAAATGACCCTTCTGTTTCAGACTGGTGCTGTAGCTGGCGCACACGTAACACTCAGGGTGGCCGTGACGCTCCCGCAGCTTCACAAACACACTGACAGTGCTGGTGCCGCATTTGTCATACGTGAGCAGCTTCTGGGCACTTCTAGTCAATGTAGCCCCTTTGGTGACTGGAGCCTTAGCACTTCTGAGTCCTGAGGGCTTGTTGGGATCCCCTTTCTCCTCAGACTCGAGGATTTCCTGCAAAACCAGGAATGAAGTGGGCGGTCTCAGAGGTTCATTTAACTCCTGTTTCTCCAGAAGCATCTTGTAAACTTCAGATCCTTTGCCAAAGACAAGTCCTCTTGGAAGCTGAAGATGGTCTAAAGATCTGCCATTCATCTGCCTGCTGGCTGCCTCTTTGACTCCAAGGCGTTGTTGAAGTTTTAGATATTTTCAGAGGAGTAGAAGCTAACTGGGTTGTTGCACTGGTTTGTGATGACCCTGGGGAAGAGCTAGAGGAAGGTGGGGTGGTAAAGGGCATAACTCTGGTTTGGGGTGCTTCCTATTTGTAGGATCTCTTGGGGTTCAGAGGCTAATTCATCTTGTATGAATGATGTTCCCTTCCTCTGTCACCAGAGGAGACCATATTTCTGTTCTGTTGCTACTGTGAGAGTCATGTTGTCTGTGCAGCCTTCAATTTTGTTCTGAGCTTCTAAGTATGACATACTGCTGGTATTTTCCCCATCAGTGGCTGTGGTTACATCTCCAACACAGACATTAGCTATTGCAGCCCTGATTCCAGGAATGACCTGGAAAATGAGACACACTTGGTTTGCTCTACTTTTTCTGGTTCTCTATGATTTGAAGTCTTTCTCCTTTATTGTCTCCTTTTTTAAAATGTAGGCATTATAGCTTTAAATTTCCTTCTTATCACTGCTTTCTATAAGTTTCATATGCTGTATTTTCATTTGTCTCAAGGTATTTTCTGATTTTCCTTGTGATATCTTCTTTGAAATGTTGATTAAGAGTGTTTAGTGTAATTTCCACATATTTGTGAATTTTCCAGTTTTCCGTCTATTACTGATTTCTAGTTTCATTTCACTGTGATTGGAAGAGATACTTTGTCTGATATCAGTCTTTTAAAAGTAAGACTGTGTGTGGCCTAACACATGGCCTGTCCTAGAGAATGTTCCATGTGCACCTGAGAAAAGTATCTCCTGCTGTTGTTAGGTGCGGTTTTTATGTCTATCAGGTTCAGTTGGTTTATAGTTCTGTTCAAGTCCTTTATTTCCTTGTTGGTCTTTTGAGGGTGTTCCCCTCACAGCTTGTGGGATCTTAATTCCCTAATGAGAGACTGAACTTGGGCCCTTGGCAGTGAAGATTGCAGAGTCCTAACCACTAGACCACCAGGGAATTCCCTCCTTATTGATCTTCTGTATGGTTTTATTCATTATTGAAAGTAGAGTATTGATGTCTCCAACTGTTATCATAGAACTGTCTAAATCTCCCCTAAATTCTAACAATGTTTACTTCTTATATTTTAGGGCCCTGATTTTTGGTCCATGTACCTTTATAATTATTATATCTTCTTTGGTGAATTGACCCTTTTATCAAGGTACAGTGTCCTTCTTTGTCATTTGAACAGTTTTGACTTAGTCTGTTTTTATCTGATATCTTAACAGATACTGCATTTTTTACAAATTGAAGGTTTGTGGCAGTCCTGTATGTGTTCAGTTACTCAGTCATGTCTGACTCTTTGCAACCTGGACTATAGCCCACCAGGCTCCTCTGTCCATGGTGTTTTCCTGGCAAGAATACTGGAATGGGTTTCCATTTACTCCTCCAAGGGATCTTCCTGACCAGAAATCAAACCTGTATCTCCCCCATCTCCAGCATTGCAGGCGGATTCGTTCCTGCTGAGCCACTGGGTGAACCCTATGGCAGCCCTGTGTTGAAAAATCTACTGGCATCATTTTTCTAACAATTGCTCACTTCATGTCTCTCTGTCACACTTTGATAATTCTCACAGTACTTCAAACATTTTCACTATTATTGTTTATGGTCATCAGTGATTGTTGATGTTACTGTTGTAAAAGACTGCTTAGATGATGGTTAGCATTTTTTAGCAGTAAGAAGTTTTTAAATTAAGGTATGTACATTGAGTTTTTTAGATGTAATACTACTTGTGCACTTAATAGTCTACAGTAAAATATAAATGTAACTTTTATATTCACTGGGAAACCAAAACATTCATGTGAGCCCTTGAATAATTGCTTCATTGTGGTAGTCTGAAGCCAAACCAGCAATATCTCTGATATGCACCTGTATTTATATCACCATCCCAGCTCTATTTGGTGTCTATTTGCATGGACTATCTTTCTCTGTTCTTTTACTTTCGACCTAATTATGTCTCTGGATCTAAAGTGAATCTCTTATAGAACATCATATAGTTAGATCTTGGTTGTTTTTTTCCTTTTCTGCTAATCTCGGCCATTTGACTGGAACATTTAGTCCATTTACATTTAAAGTAGCTACTAAGGAAAGACTTCTACAATTTTGCTATTGATTTCTATATGCCTTACAGCTTTCTTATCCCTCAATTCCATCATTACAGTCTTTTGTGCTTAGTTGATTTTTGTAGTGACACATTTTCATTTCCTTCGTGTATATATTCTTCAGACATCTTTCTTGTGATTACAATATATTCTTTAGACATCTTCCTTCTGATTACAGTGGAGATTTTGTCTTTTTTCTGATTGCTAAAGTCTTTAAAGGTGTCTTTATTATTTTATGAGCATGTGGGAACTTTTTCACATTAAAGGATGTGTGTAGACATGTGTAAACACACGGACCCAGCTTATAAGTGGAGAAACTTTGAGAACAGATTTTAGAATTCTTTCCTTAAAAACTTGATATGTGTGTGTGTGTTTTAGTTGCTCAGTCATGTCCAACTCTTTGCGACCCCATGGGCTGTAACCCACAGTGCTCCTCTATCCATGGAATTCACCAGGCGAGAATACTGGAGTGGGTTGCCATTCCCTTCTCCAAGGGATCTTCCTGACCCAGGAATCCAAGCCAGGTCTCCTAGACTGCAGGTAGACTCTTTACCATCTGAGCCACCAAGGAAACTCTTGTTAATTCAGATGAAAAAATCCTCACAAGGCAAAATGGTTCTGTGTTTTGGGATCTCCTATAAGAAGTATAAGTGACTTATCGGTAGTTCCTACTAATTATTTTGCTGACTTTGCTTATAAGTGCAGATCGTATTGCATTAGCTTTGACAAAAAAACTGCTTTCACACCATCATGTTTTTGACTTGATTTGAATGGCCTTTAACTTTTTAATCTACATTTAAGCAGGGACTGATTAGCCTGTTTAACAGGTTGCTTTCCTCACAGTCATCTCCTGAATGAAGAAAGTCGGCATATGAAAATTCACCCAAACTTCCTGGGTATAATTACATGTATATGTTCATATAATATTTTTTTTTTTTTAATGAATGGCATATCTTATCTGTTGTCCTTATGAGACAAAGATATTTTGTATCCTGACTGATGAATATGGTATAATGGTAACCTATATGATTTCTGCAACTTCAAAGTTAATACATATTTTAGTACACTAGTAAAATATTATCAGGTATTTTTCTTGAGAAATGTAGGAACTGATAATTTTACCCTTTAGTATAATTTCAAGGTATTATATTATTACTCCCTGGATTCTGTGTTTAAATCATGTTGTATGAGACCATATACAGGCTTTATTATAGTTGAGCTCCTCTAAGATCTTTTTGAATTGCCAGATGGTCAGTTGAATTATGAAGTTAATTTAGCCAATCAGCCTTCCTACCTGCCTTCCATTCATTTATTTAACTTTTACCAAATGAAGTGTTTGCTATGAAGATACAAAAATGGATGATACAATCCCTGTCCTAAAGGATCTTACAGTCACTTAAGTGAAGTGATATATATGCAAATGAAATAAATACAGAATTGACTACGACAAAGACCATTTAAGACAGAAAACAAAGTGCTGTCTTATTAAATATCCAGGTTACTTCTAGCGGGCAATATTGTTTATGGAGCAAGTAGTCCTTGCAGAGAGCTCCTTTGAGTTTATCCTTGAGGGTACGTTGATTTTTTTACAAGGTAGAAATGTTAAGTGAGGTTGTTATTTTCAAACAGAGTTGCTGTAATGGAAAAGGTATAGAACCAGAGCTAATTTGGGCCACAGGAAGTAGTGGGAGAGAACAGAGAGAAATGAACCAGGAACGGTAGATTAAAGCTAGAGCTTGAAGACCTTTAAACTAAAGGCTGAAGTTAGACCTCATGTTATAGGCATTGGGGAGTTTTGAAGGATGTTATTCTAAAAAAAGCTATGCTTTCATTGGGGCATGGAGGCTATTCAGGTTACTTAAATGTTTGAGATGGGAAACCAGGAAGATCTGAATCAAAGAAGTAACAATGAGTTGAAAGAAGAGTTGTGGAGACACACTCCACACGGATGCAAAGTCACAAGAGAGTGACTCAGAGGCACTTAAAATCTGGGGCCTCACTGACTTGGAAAATGAAAACTGAACAGTTAAAGGAGGAAATGTTGAGTTATTTTGAGTGCAGTGAATTCTTCGAGCAGTGGGGAAGTCCAGGTCAGCGGTGGTGTTTGCCACAGTAGACTGTGCTCTTGCTTCTTTGTGACCTGTAGATATACCTCAGCTTGTTTCTCAAAATTGTTTTATTTTGAAAACTTTTCAAGCTTGAAAAATAAAAAGCAACCCAACCAAGGTGGTTTCATTGTTTCAAGTAACTACAAGTCAGCTTGATACAAGGATGTAGTTAGCAGGAAAACCTTTTAGCCTTCCTACTTTCTCTTCAGTGCCTTTACTCCCAGCATCGGTACCCACGCTGTCCAGCACAGGGTCCATCAGCCACGTGTAGCTGCTGAGCACTTGACGTGCAACCAGTCTACACTGAAATGTGCTACGGTTACAGAAATATATACCAGATTCCAAAGACTTGGTATGAAATAAAGAAGGTAAAATATGTTCTTAATAATGTCTTATATTGATTATATGTTAAAATGATAGCATTTTGGATATTGTTTCAGGTTTCGACAGCACCACCCATATGTTAGGTGATTTCTAGGTCCAGCATATATTCATTTTAACAGCTAAGGTTATTACAGTGAAAGGGAAAAGACTGTCTTTGAGTTTGGAGAAATCTTTTCACAGGGATTATGCTCACCCCTCCCAGGAGGGGCACACTGAACATGTTCATTTCTCCAACAACCAAAAAATATAGTAACCTGATCAATGCTTCTGCCCAGAAAAGCCGACTTAAGAGATTTCAGCACCCAAGGTTTTTACTGGGGACTGTTCACATAGGCACTCTCTGCCTTAAATATACCAAAATTCTAGACTCACAGAAGGAAAGCAGTTGTTAATATTTGGCATAAATGATATTAACACAAACTCTAGGCATCATGAACTACCCTTGTCAGTCAGGGAATGGAGGAAAGCCAAGTTTCCAGATACCAGCTACGGGCCACCCTTGCACACAGACCATTCTAAAGGTAGCAGCCTTAGTCCTGCTGTATTAACTTTCTGCACAAATACATTAGGTTAAATACACTATCAGTGGCTTCCCTGATGGCTCAGAGGTAAAGAATACACCTGCTAATGCAGGAGCCACAGGTTGCATCCCTGGGTCAGGAAGATTTCCCTGGAGTAGGAACGGCAAGCCACTCCAGTGTTCTTGCCTAGGAAATCACCTGGACAGAGGAGCCTGGCCAACTATAGTCCATGGAATCACAGAAGAGTCAGATAGGACTTAAAGATGAAACAACAGTCAGTAGAATTAATTCCACTTGTTCCTTTTTAAAGACTAATATGGCTACTTGTTCTTATTCTTGATTTACATTGTATTTACTTTGGGTAGCAGTTGTCTAAATCTTATCTGTAAAGTTCTTCTCTAATGTGTTTTAGTTGTTTTCTCTGTAAAACTAATGATTTCTCTTTAATACAGATCTAATAAGTAAACAGATGACAAACCTCCTTCAAGTGATATATTTATACTAATCATTAAAGTTCAGAATAACTGAAGGCTACAGTAGGCTTAACTCCACATCCCAGATGTAGCTTTATTACCCAAGAACAAGAAACACCCCTCCAAAAAAATATGTGTGATCAAAATAAAGAATTTCATGAACTTTGATAAAACAAAAGTTTCCATATAAAAATGTCCACTTGATAAGCACATTTGAGAGCTTCAGTATTTTCACATGCTGCTGCTGCTGCTGCTGCTATGTCGCTTCAGTCGTGTACAACTCTGTGTCATTAATTCACATTGTTAACTCTCTTTTGTTATTCTCCAAACTGTTGTTTAGTTGCTAAGTTGTATCTGAACGTTTGCCACCCCATGGACTGCGGCACACCAGGCTTCCCTGTCCTTCACCATCTCCTGGAGTTTGCTCAAACTCATGTCCGTTGAGTCAGTGAAGCCACCCAACCATCTCATCCTCTGTTGTCCGCTTTTCCTCCTGCCCTCTATCCTTCCCAGCATCAAGGGTCTTTTCTAATGAATCAGCTCTTCACATCAGATGGCCAAAGTATTGGAGCTTCAGCATCGGTCCTTTCAATGAATATTCAGGATTGATTTCTTTTAGAATTGACTGGTTTGATTTCCCTGAGGTTTGATTTCCTTGTATTAACTCTAAACTGTTAATAGTTTGTAATTACAATGAATCCATCCATGAAATATTTCCCAGGAGATTTATATAAATGCATTAATTCTGCATAAGAAGTTCACTTCCTATCTATTCATTGACTGTAGACTGCAGATGTGACTGAAATAGTACAACTTGGCCAAAATGCATAATACAGAATAGCAACCAGGATATGTTTGACTTCTTCCCAAGCATACCTTACTCTTTAAGGAAGGGAATGGTTTTAGGAACATAATTTCCAGGACTAAAACTGTGAAAGCAGCAGAAGATATTTTTGTTAGAATAAATCCACAATGTGATTTTCAGTGACATATTGCCCTACAGGTCCCCTGCAGGCTTAGTTGAAGGACAGAACCATCTCTCAGCATCATTGCCACATCTCATCAGAAGTAGAGGGAAGCTAAAATGCAACCCCCTCCCCTCTCCTGCACCATGGCCCAGCAGTGAGTAAAGGGGAAAGGAGAAAGTCCTCAGGCTGCAAGCAGAGAGCAGTTCAGAACTGGCAGTATTTTTGCTGTTCTCTTTGTCCTTTATTTATGTAATTCAGCCATTTTATATAGTTTAGAATTGAAGCATGTCATTAGCAACCCATGTCAATAACTGATACTTTCATTCTCATTATGAACACTTACGCTGGTCCACTGAAAATCCGTAAAGCTTAGTACATTTGTGATTTTAAATATAACTTGCATTTCTACAGAACGAAAGTTGACAATATCATTGCTTGCGCTGCTTTCTAATTGCTTTAAATAACGTGGAGAGCAGTTATAAAGAACTCTATGATTTAAAAAAAAGGGTACTTTCCACTCACTGTTCAGTCAGTAAGAAACACTGAGCAGGAAACCTGGCTTTTTGCCACTTTTGAAGCTGTGAAGAGCCATCAAGGTACTATCACATAATGTTCTGTTGATAAACTATAAGAACTAATAATAGTTTGACTCAGAAAATCAGGGTACAATGCTGTTTATAACTTTACTCACCTTGCTTTGAAAACAGCTTCCTTGTATTCCCACTTGTGAACTGGATAAAATAGGTAAAATAAAAGCTCAATGGTAATATGATCTAGTATATAATAGAATTGTGGTATGATAATTAAACAATGGAAAACTCCAGTTTTTAGAAATGAGGAATTTAAAAATACTATATATTCTATAGGACATCAAGTTATATTTTAAAGTACACACAGTTGTGTGATACAGTTGTATGACATATATGACACAGCAGAAGTGGGTACACCTGCTAATTTTGCAATTGACTGAAATACCACGATACATCTTGATTGGCTTTTCTGTCCATCTAACAGCTTATTCCTGTATCTAATACTTATTGTCCTTGTGATAAGCTTTAAGACCATTAAGGATTTTTAAAGAATTATACCAAATATAAAATTCAATGGCATATATTCTATATGTCTACTGTTGAAAAACTTTTTTTTTTAATTCCAAAGAGTGCTTTTTTATTTTGTCTGTGTCATCCATGAATGGAGTCATCCATTCATCCTTCAGCAGACATTTGGGTTGCTCTCACCTTTTGGCCCCTGTGCATTATATTGCTGCAGTGAACAGCAAGTATCTATTTGAGTCTCTGCCTTCAGTTCTTAAGACTATATACCTAGAAGTGGAAATGCGGGAGCTTATAGTAATCCATATAACTTTTTGAGAACTGTTTACCATTTGCCATACTATTCAGCACAGCAGCTGCGCCATTTTACATTCTTTCCAGCAAAGCACGAGGGTTCAGTGTCTCCATGTCTTCACTAATATTTTCTTTTACATTTTGAAAAAAATGGTCTATGTACTAGTTTCATAAGACCTGTATCAAATATGGCTCACCCCTGAGTAGCAGGAGTTTGAACTGTGCACATGACTTTTTTCAGTAGTAAATCCTGCAGTAGTACATGTCCCATGACTGATTCAGAGGGGCCGCCTGTGGGACTTGAGCATCTGCACATTTAGGTGTCGGCCACAGGTCCTGGAACCAGTGCCCCACAGATACCAAGGGGTGACCGTATATTCATATTGTTACTACACTAGAAGCAATCTTTTGGTGCCCAGCCTTGGTAAAAGTTTACGTGGCCAGCATCAGAGAAAACGGGCCTTTGTTGTCTTATTTGTGTAGTACAGAGTATACTCACAGAAAAGCCTTTGAGGTGGGATATTGACTTTATAAGAGCAAATGTAAAATAAATCAGAATGTTATAAACTGTATGCTTTCTCTTCTTAGCAACAGTTTTCTTTTTTCTACAGCTCCCTGTACAGGCAGCACTTTCTTTTGCCATAGCAACATGTGCATCAATAATTCTTTAGTCTGTAATGGGATTCAAAACTGTGCATACCCTTGGGATGAAAATCATTGTAAAGGTGAGTCTGCTGGTGAAAGATAGCCCTTAGAGGTGTGGCCATTGCCTATCACTAAGGAAAAAAAAAATCTATTTTTCTACAACTGTACTTGGCATAACTGCTTTGGCAGAATGAAGACATGTAAAATCAATGTTCTCCTTAATGAATCACAGACCTCTGGGATGTGGTAAAACTGAATATTATTCTCAACAAAAGCAATCTTTATAGACTATATTTTTTACCTAAAAGTTGTCCATAAGTTAGTCATGGTCGTTTATGTTGTAAAGATACCTTATTGTCATAATAATGTAGATTGTAACCTAGAGTATTCTTATTTTTAAAATTAAATGGAAATACTATTTAGTAAAATTCAACTGATAGATTCATTCTTACAGTGTAAAACAGACTCCTTATAAGGACTGCATTTTTTATTCCATGAATTTCCTATGCTATATTTCAGTATATACTCCCTGAAAGAGAAATATGACTTGTGGTAATGCTGGTTATCAAATTACTGTTTCAGTACTACAGTTTATCTCCCTTTTATTCTCCCAAAAGTTCAATAAATAACTGTGGAAAGTTAATGTATGATATTGCTATCATAAGTACTTGAGAGGAAGTATTTTCGGGTAACCATTCAAAAACAGTGGACCATGGTTGTAAACATATCTGAGTGGGTCAGTGAAATCATTTTTGTTCTCCTTGCTTATGGCCATCAGTAGGAATACTGTGGGTTAACTCAAATCTACCATAGAGCGAAAGCTAAACTTGATAAAACAAGAGTTATTTTGTTTTGACATTTTCTATATTCATGTATTACTTTGATTTGCAAACTGTACGTGCTTACGTGTTATTGTTGTTTAGTTGTGTCTGATTCTTTGCGACCCCATGGACTGTAGCCCAGCAGGCTCCTCTGTCCATGGCTTTCTCCAGCCAAGAATACTGGAGTGGGTTGCCATTTCCTTCTCCAGGGGATCTTCCTGACCCAGGGATCAAACCTGCATTGGCAGGCAGATTGTGTACCACTGAGCCACCAGGGAAGCCTTGTACTCATATACCTTCTGAGTAAAGAACCGAGTCCTTTTCCTTTTTTTGTAGTCTGTCTGGCTGCCTTATGGTTGGTTAGTTTAACCAGAAGTCATACTAGTTTTATTTTGTTTAAAAACCTAATCTTAAATGTACTTGAGAGGAAGTATTTTCGGGTAACCATTCAAAAACAGTGGACCATGGTTGTAAACATATCTGAGTGGGTCAGTGAAATCATTTTTGTTCTCCTTGCTTATGGCCATCAGTAGGAATACTGTGGGTTAACTCAAATCTACCATAGAGCAGAAAGCTAAACTTGATAAAACAAGAGTTATTTTGTTTTGACATTTTCTATATTCATGTATTACTTTGATTTGCAAACTGTACGTGCTTACGTGTTATTGTTGTTTAGTTGTGTCTGATTCTTTGCGACCCCATGGACTGTAGCCCAGCAGGCTCCTCTGTCCATGGCTTTCTCCAGCCAAGAATACTGGAGTGGGTTGCCATTTCCTTCTCCAGGGGATCTTCCTGACCCAGGGATCAAACCTGCATTGGCAGGCAGATTGTGTACCACTGAGCCACCAGGGAAGCCTTGTACTCATATACCTTCTGAGTAAAGAACCGAGTCCTTTTCCTTTTTTTGTAGTCTGTCTGGCTGCCTTATGGTTGGTTAGTTTAACCAGAAGTCATACTAGTTTTATTTTGTTTAAAAACCTAATCTTAAATTGCATTTTCTGGGTTGTATTTGACCAGGTGTTCTGCTTTACCTAAAAATATTTTACCAATTTGTGACAGGAATCATGAATGAATTTTCAAAGTCTCATTGTTTTTCTTTCTCTTTCTGCAGAAAAGAAAAAAGCAGGACTGTTTGAACAAATCACTAAAACTCACGGAACAATTATTGGCATTACGTCGGGGATTGTCTTGGTCCTTCTCATTATTTCTATTTTAGTACAAGTGAAACAGCCTCGAAAAAAGGTCATGGCGTGCAAAACTGCTTTTAATAAAACTGGGTTTCAAGAAGTATTTGATCCTCCTCATTATGAGCTGTTTTCACTGAGAGACAAAGAGATGTCCGCCGACCTGGCCGACCTGTCGGAGGAACTGGACAGCTACCAGAAGACGCGGCGCTCCTCGACGGCCTCGCGGTGCATCCATGACCATCACTGTGGGTCGCAAGCACCCAGCGTCAAACAAAGCAGGACCAACCTCAGTTCCATGGAACTTCCTTTCCGAAATGATTTTGCACAACCACAGCCAATGAAAACATTTAATAGCACCTTCAAAAAGAGTAGCTACACTTTCAAGCAGGCACACGAGTGCCCTGAACAGGCCCTCGAAGACAGAGTAATGGAGGAGATTCCCTGTGAAATTTATGTCAGGGGGCGAGAAGATTCTGCACAAGCATCCATATCCATCGATTTTTAATCTTCTACTGAAGTGACGTTAATTATTAAGTATGTACGTATGCAGCCTACAGAGCATCCATATTGTTTTCAACAGCCATCCCTTTTCTCCTGTCAGAACTAGAAAGATCTTCATTTCGCGTTAATGTAATGGTAAAGTTTTTATTATCTCAGGCAGTCTTATGTTAACCCAACCAAGAAACTTAGTCCATGCAGTAAAAAACAAAAAATAGTGCTCAGTGTCCTACAAGCAAAGCGCCAGTGACATAGTAGCATCTGGAGAGGGGAGCGGTGTTGCGCCAGGCTCAGCTGCCTGCTGGTGTTGGCAGCAGGAGGACGGTTCTTGATTGATACAGCTCTGTCAAAATTTTGACCCCACAATAAGTTTAAACGTAAGATTTTTTATTCACATTCCTTTTTCTTGTCTCTAAATGTAATTTGTTTTTGAAGCCATTTGTTGCCATTTCAGTTTCTTATATAAATGGTTAATGTTTCACATGTATTTCAGTATAGGCATTTGTTCTAGAATTTGTCAAAATATAACTAGTTACTGTGGTAAGTGCCAGTTAAGACACAGAATTATGTTTCATCCATCTGTTTCTTGAGTAATTTCCATACTGCTGCCTTTTAATTCCTGGATCCTTAACCTTTATTTTCTGTGATATGGTTTAGCACCTTTAAGTCATATTTTGTTTTGGTTATATTATACTAGAAAGTTTCATAATCCTGGGATGTGTGCACCATTCCCAGTTACAACTAAAAACTTGATTAAAATGTTTTGAAGTTTCCTAGGTTTTATCACATGCAGTGATAGCTCACTTTTTCCTGTGAGTGAAAAGTCACTTCATTCGTTTGGGGGCAGCCTATTGTATTCATTTCCACTGTTACTCGCGACCAGATCTGTGTTTCCTATTTTTATAAAAAGGTTATTTCACTCTCTTTGTATTGGTTTGTCCTATAGCATATGGTAACCAAGGTTGTATGAGAGTTAAAGGAAAATGCCTAAGAAACTGTATAAGCCTTTAGATTGCTTCTTACTTGGGACAATACATTTTTCTAGTTCTTACCAAGAATAACAATTTCCACTTTTTTTTAAACTGCACTTTTGACCTTATTTTTCTTATGGTATATAAACAATAATTTATAAACATGATATAAAAAAATCATTGTGTTTTTTTAGACTTTTGATATTATTTGATACTGACAAACTTTATTAAATCAAGGTTAAAGACCTCCACGACAGATTTCTTTTCAGTATTCACAGTAGCGGCTTTGTATACCAATATGCTGTGATGGAACTGTACACTATAATTTATTGTAAAAATCTTGGTAATGTGTACATAAGCTTTTGTTTCCTCTTGTCATTGCACTTAGTTTATGATAAATTTTTCACTGGTGTCTATTGACCTAAATCACTACACAAATCTGATAATTAAAATATACATTGTTACATGATTCTTTAATCATATTATTTATGGCACTGAGATTTAGGATCTTAAGATATATGTGGAAAGGAATCCATTTATTGAATTATGACTAATACAGGCATGACATTTAAAAGATAAATTCTCATGTTTGATATTTTTTGTAGTTAAATTTTCCATGAAATGAGAAATTAAAGTTTCACTGGATTTCGTTGACTTTTTAAAAATATCACATCTTTACATTTTCTCAGATTAATGAAAACTGTGACCTTAAATATGATATATATATAAAAAAGTACTCCTTCAAAACACTTATTATATCACATTTTTTAATAAGTATATACTGTCCAGAAGATAGGGAAACTTACACATAGTATTGTCTTAAGTGTTTTTAAAACTCAGTATAATTTCCAATTTTAAAAATACAACTTGGGAAGGTAAAAAAACTTAATGAATGTAGTATTCAATGAACTAATGAACCAGAGCCAGATTAGATAGCTAAATTCTTTCAGTAGTTTTGTTGAATAGGCATTTTAGTAGATAACATGCCAGACAACATTTAGTAAATCCTTAATATAATAATAACTGTGATCTCATTCTTAGTGAAAGGGAAATTATCATATTTCCTATGTAAAATTATATTCATTAAGAAAATAAATACATCTTTAACATCTAAAGTAGTAAATAATACAGTATGCTTAAGTAGCACTTGTAAATGTATTTTTATTTTTGAAATTTGTGTCCTACTCTCTTAAAAGGGCATGAAGAGTCTTACAAAATACAAAGCCGTTAAGGAAGACATCAACATTAAAACAGCACAGAAGTACATGGTTTCAGGCCACTAAGCAAGTAAAGCTTGGACAAAAAAATTGTTTCTAAATTTTCCTGCTTCTAAAACAATTGAAATCTTCTTGGTTTTCATAGTAGAAAATTCATACTTACCTGCAAGAGGCTAGTTTTCTCTTAAGCTAAAGAAAGGAGGGTCTTACTATTGAATGACATTTCCTTGTAATTTAAAGAAAATGAAAAATACACAGAGAGGCCTTAATGGTAAATACTAACCCAGTGAAGGCACATCTCAGCGAGGCCTAGGAACACTGGTTTCTCATCAGTTTACCTGCAGGGACAGAAGTAAAGAACCAGAACTACGCCAGCCTGGGACCGCCATGTGTGAGTCCTTGAGCTGTGGGTGGCGTTAGATCGCCCAAACATTTGGCAGTATACAACCTGAAGAGAAGAGAATGGAACTAATAAATTTTAGGCATTATTACCAGAATAATGCTAATCGCTGTATATATAATCTTTCATCTTTGACATCAGTGAAAAAACTTTGCAGATTGTTTACTAATGTGAAAGCCATAAATTTTAGTAATTTAAGAAAAAATTTAGCCATCCTGTGGAAGTTGTTACATCCTTCACAGAGAATATGGTGCCCAGCGTTAAACACAGAACAAGAAAGGTGAATCGGGGGGAGAGTGGGCAGCTCAAGAGCACATCTGTTAGGCTGCTGACCCCAGATTCACCACAGGGTGTCAACCCCAAGTGCCCTCAGATTGCAGGAACCCTACCAATCCCACCATCTAAAGAATGTGGGAGTAAAGTGTCACGTACCTTTTGAGAGGGGAAACATTTGACAAAATGCAAAGGATTTTTCCACGTTTCCAATCACAGAAGAGATCAGAAACACTCCTTTGACTTGGACTTGTTAACAGCTTGTGTCGGTATCTTTGTCACGTTTCATATGGTTATTAGGCGTTAAAACAACCTCCTAAATACCTGAACATTTTTATAGTGGCGCTGTTGTCTGGTGAGGATGCTTCCTTTTTCAGGAGTGTGTCAGCTGATGAACAGGATAGGAAAAGCCTAGTTGTGATCATAGGAATAATTCTCAGTCCAAGGAGAGTATACGTTCTTACAAAATGGTGTTCATGATCAGAAGGAATCTTGAGATTTGGGTTTTTTTAAGATTCAAGAGAGATTATCTGCCCCAGTGTTATTGATGAGAATACTGAAGCCCAGAGAAAAGAAGGTAGTTCCCCATGTCTCAGAGCTCAATCAGCACCCTTCCCTTGCTCTCTGCTGTCTCCCTGCTTTTGCTTGCTGGATGTTTTAAAAGCCGCTCCAAACAGCAGCCCAGATGTTTCTTGTAAGCTTGTCAGTTATTCTGGTTTAAAATGTAATTTATTCTACATTTTTCTTCAAAGCATTATATTTTACTTTTTTTTTCTGTAATACTTTGTTATTCTTCAATTTTGTTGCCATGATTTCTTGGCATCTGCAAATTCTGGAAGACAATTATTCTTAATAAACAATGTTTGTTAACAATTTATAGCCTTGACACTAGACAGAGCTTTCATGGTTTGCTTTTGTGATCTTTTCTGAATCTAAAGGAAACAGTGTATAATCTAAAAATTAAAACACGCGTGTGTGCGCTATTGAGTTCGGAGAATGATTTGAGTTGTGAGCTAAATAATATGACAGGTTGATCTTGGATATCTTTTTTTAGCTTTCTGCAAAATCAGTTGTCCATGTTTTATATACCTCTACTAATAACAAACTCATAATTCTGAATTTGGTTTTTTTAAAGCAACTTTTCCTAATATTTCTGTGATTGACTTAATGACTACAAAAGCCCAAGAAACTAATGACTGGGGTGCATGTTTAGTATATGCTATCTTGAGTATATTCTTTTGAGGCAATGATTTTTCTTTAAGAGGTGAATTTCCAGACCGTATAAGACTTCTTATATGGATTAACATAGTATTAACTTACTACTGGATTTGATACTTCACAGTAAAGAATTTGGTCCTTAAACTGGAAATAAAACTTGCACTTTGATTCCTTATTGCCTCAATTTCCAAAATCTCTCAAAGTGGTAGAGAATCCTAATTTCCTTCCCAGGAAAAGTTGGCATTTCCTGTCCAGTCACATCCAAACTAATATCATAGTTATGATAAAAAATAAAAATCATTACATTTTCAAGTGAATCTTCAAGGGAAGAACTAAAAGAGACAAACTGGGTCTCAGCTTGCCTGCAGGATCCAGGCTGTTGCCTCCAGTCACTGAAGTGACCATGAGGTCTTTCATAGTACAGCAGGCTGTCAGAACACGCTGTCTGTTGAGGTGCCGGATGCATCAGTCGTGGCCACAGCTTAGTGAGGATGGGGGTGTAGGTCTCTTGAAAGGTGCACCCTGAGGACAAAGCAAAGGAAGGCAAAAACTTGAGTTGTGCAGTCACACAGATCAAGGAGCCAGAGAAGGAAAAAAGAAGGGTAGTTATCACTGCAAGTAGTTACAGAGCAATTTTAGTGTTATTTAGGATCAGGAAACAGCTTTTATCTAAAAGTTGTCTCACTCTGCAAGCTTTGTCATACTCTGTAACATCTGGTGCCTGCAGGTCACTGAGCTGGTACAGTCCTTATTGAAATATTTGGAGTATCTGCTGTTTGCTAGAAGGAATTTCCATCAAAAATCTAGGTATTGAACCATGCTTTTCAAATCTTGTTCAATGCTTCCGTTGATGACTCCATCTAGGATTTGTATTAAGCCGTGTTTTGGAGACGCCTCCACAGATTTTGAACCCAAAAATAGTTTTGTCAGTCTGTTATGTGTAATGCCTCAAAAGACAATTTAGGTCCGAAAATGTTCACAAGTACTTGCTGCAACTAACTCAAATATATGGCCTCTACCTTTCACATTCATTGTCTGAAAGCAACCGTGCATTCTCAATCAGTTTTTAATATTAAAAAAAAAAGTGATAGGAGACTTCTAAGGTGGCTCCCATCGATCCTTGCTTCCCAGTATTCACAATCCTGTATCGTCCCCTATCGTTGAACGTGAGCTGGACCTAGTGACCTGCTTCTAATGATAGAATATGGCAAAAGTGACATGTCTCTTCCGAGGTTAGGTGACAGAAAGACTTCGTCTTCTGTCTTGCTTGCCCACTGTTTCTGTCATGCTTTCCTGCTCTGATGGAAGCCAGTTACCATGTTCTGAGATGCTCTGTGAAGAGGTCCATGTGACAGGAAACTAGGGTTTCCTGGTAACAGCAGAGTCCCCCAGTCTAACCACATGCAAAGAACTGAATCCTGCCAGCAACATGTGATGGGTCAGGAAGGGGATCCTCCCCTCACTAGAGCCTTGAGATGACCACAGACAACACTTTGATGTTAGCTTGTGTGGGACCTTGATCCACCCCCAAATTACTCAGAAACCCAAGATAAGTCTTCTATTAAGCTGCTAAACTTAGAGGTAATTTGTTATGCAGCCATAGATAATATGAACCTGGAAAAGACAGCGGCAGTTCCCAATTTTCACTCCTGGGGTAAAAGTACTGATGAAATGTGACATGATGTTTTATGTTTGTGGAAGAACTATCAGTGCAGTGGGCACATCTTAAACCTGGCATCATGGAATGAGGAGAACTGGTCTTCCTCTTGCATGAGTACAAGTCAGCCATTTTAGCCTCCCAACCACCAATAAAAACACTTGGATCCATTCCCTCTCAAGTATGGCAGAAGGTACTGCAATTTGATTCTGCATTTGAAATGTAAGTAAAATTACATTAAACCCTAACTCTTGAATAGTGTCCCTTTTAAATCACTCATCAAGTCTCCTTTGAGTAAGGTGAAGCTATCTTAAAATGAATAAAGGATAAAATTCTATTCAAAGTCTATGTAGTAGTCCCATAATTTAATCAAAATCTTTCATATTTCCAATCATATTAACACTCAGTTTCCCAGACTGCAGAGTTAGTATCATTAGCCCACTTGCAAATGTGATCCCTGGGAAAACTGACTAAGAAAAACAGTGGAGCCCCACTTGAAAAAGAGTTTGAGGGGACTGCACTAAGAAATAACAAATCTTTCATGCCCAGAGCCACCCTACACCAAATTGAGAAATATAACCAAAACATTTCTATACAGAGATTTTTCTGTTGTGATGAAAATTAAACTGATTTCCTGGAAGAGAATACTCTTTTTTTTTTTTTTCCCACTCTGGTCAAAATGATGGAAACACCAGAGCAACTTCACAAAGTTTTTTCTTTCTGAAATTGTTTTCACATCTGGCTGACAGCCAGCCACAGCTACCTGCTACAAAGATAAAATTCTATCTTTTATTGTATCTGTGTATAAATATTTCCTTTGAATTGGAAGCTGCTATTGCTGATTTTGTTTTGCCCAGTGGGTAGAATGATGCCCTAAATCCTTTTCTAACATGAATGCGTCAGACCTTAGCCTCCAGAACATAGGGTAGTACCTGTTGCTTTGGAAGCTATTACCCTTTGGAAGTTTTACCCTAATCTCTGCAAGAGAGGCACCAAATGAATCTAGTCTTCCATCTGCCATTCTTAATTGCTAAATGGCAGACAGTGACTATGCTGCTTGAAGTTTTATGGCTTTTTCTGCAGGATTGGGAAATGGGCCTGCCTTTCTTCTAGGAGCCTGTGGTTTAAAGTAAGCTACCACACGCACGCTGTCCAAAAACTCTCCTCTCCTGCTATAGCTCCCTCCTTTCATGAGGAGACAGTGTTTAGTTTTGTTTTCCCATTACCCACAAATGCTCAGAGATTTTCTAAGGAAATACTGCAACACCAAACCAGGTTCTCTGAAGAAACTCCCAAAGGTTGTCCATGAAAATGAGGGAACTTCTCTGATTGGTGCAGATCAGTGCTAGACTGAGAGGTGTAAAGAGCGACTGCCTTTATCAAAAGCCATGTCTTAAAGGATATACCAGGGAATGCTTCTGTTTAATATTTTACAAATATATTTATATTTATATATTTTAATATTTACATATATATGTAAATATATATAGTTTGTCATGCAACATATATCATGTCAGCCATGTCATGCAACATGTGGGATCCTAGTTCCCTGACCAATTGAACCCACACCTCCTACATTGGAAGAGAGTCCCAACCACTGGACCACCAGTAATGTCACAATACTTGTTTCAGGCTGACACTTTCACCTCTCCACCCTAGAAAAACAGCTCATTTCTCTTCCTCTCATCAGATAGGCAAAGAAAGTAATTGCATACTTTTTAATTACAGGCGTACATAAACCTACAATTCTAGAGTATTGATTTGTTGGACCGTAATCCACACACTGAACTGCATTTGGCAGCATGCCAGATGTGTAAAGTTGGAATTTAGTGACATTTCAGTAGCAGCCCCAGAATTTTGTACAATACCACTGTGGAATACTAATGTAACAGTAGCAAGAAAACGAGTAGAGAAACAGCTTCTTTCTCGAGTTACCTTTTTTTCTTTCTTGGATATGGCGCAACTGAAAGCAATTAACTATTTCATGGAAACTTCAACTCATAAAGAAACTCCAGTCAAAAGCAAACCATGGTCATTATTCCTATGTTCGTGGAACCTTATCAATCAGCCAAAGGTAAGTTCATTTTTAACACTTAAACGTTAATTATACTGCCTACTTAGGAAGTTTTTTCCTGAAGAAGTTATCAAACAATTTTACCTTCTGAAAATATAGATGTCAGAAGCAGAATGACATCACCATGTGATCACATTTCTGGTTCTCATGATGTTCAAAATGGAGTTCCATTTCCTTTTAACTAGAAAGAAGAGTGATAAAATCTAATTTTGAAAAAATGACCTTTCTTATCCTGAAGAATGGGATTTCTCAAACTCAATACTGTTAACTTTTTGGGCCACGTGATTCTTCATTATAGGGGAACCACTCTGTGTATTATAGGATGTTTAGCAGTGTCCCTGACCTAGGTTCCAATAACACCACCCCCATTTGTAACAACCAAAAGTGTCTCCAGGTATGGCCAAGTGTCCCCTGGAAAGAGGAGTCAAAATCAACACAGTTCGTAAGAACCACTGCTATAAAGAGACTGAAGGGCTTTTTAAAAAATAACTAAAAGCTGTTGAATTCTATGTTGAAGAAATACTTTAACTGCCAGCCATAAAAAAGAATTAAATTTTACCATTTGCAGTGATATGGATGAACCTGTCAAACTCATCATTGGTATGGAAGGTATGCTGCTTAGTGAAAGAGCCAGAGAAAGACAAGTACTCTATGTTATCACCTATATGTGGAATCTAAAAAATAAAACTGCTCAATATAACAAAACAGAAGCACGCTCCCAGATATAGAGAACAAACTAGTGGTTTCCAGTGGAAAGAGGGATAGCGAAGGGGCGTGACGGGTAAGGGATAAAGAGGTACAAACTACTTACTATGTATAAAGTAAGCTACAAGGATATGTTGTACAGTACAGGGAATATAGCCAATATTTTATAATAACTAAGTGGAGTACAAAGTTTAAAACTTTGAATCACTTTGTTGTACATGTGAAAGTAATATAATATTGTAAATCAACTATGTTTCAATTAAGAAAAAGAAATATTTCAGACTTATGAAAAGAGATAAAGAATAGTGAGCACCTACATGCCCAGAACACTGCTTAAAGGCCTCCCTGTTTCATTTCCTTCCTTCCTACTTCATTCCCCGAAGTGAAGTCGCTCAGTCGGGTCCGACTCTTTGCGACCCCATGGACTGTAGCCTATCAGGCTCCTCCATCCATGGGATTTTCCAGGCAAGGGTGCTGGAGTGGATTGCCATTTCCTTCTCCAGGGGATCTTCCCGACCCAGGAATCGAACCCAGGTCTCCCACATCACAGGCAGATGCTTTACCGTCTGAGCCACCAGGGAAGCCCAGAGGTCCTGAACTGGGTGTTTCTGCATACGGTGTATGCATTATACATATACTATGTATACATTAGTTAGAAGTTGCATACTCAGGGGGCTTCCCTGGTGGCCCTGTGGTTAGGACTCCACACTGCCAGTGCAGGGGCTGCGGGTTTGATTCCTGGTTGGGAACTAAGATCCCACATGCTGCACAATGCGGCACAGCCAAAGAAAAATAAACAGAGGAAGCATAGTTGCTCAGTCATGTCTGACTCTTTGTGATCCCGTGCACGTAGCCCACCAGGCTCCTCTGTTGATGGGATTCTCCAGGCAAGAATACTGGAATGAGTAGCCATTTCCCTTTCCATGGGAATCTTCCCAACCCAGGGATTAAACCTGGGTCTCCTTCATTGCAGGCAAGTTCTTTACCATCTGAGCCCCAGAGAAAGTGGTGAAATAAATAGCTAGGTAAATATTTAATAATAAATAAAAGCTTCCTGCTCTTCTTCCACTTCTTCAGTTCTTCATTGTCTTGTGAAGAATCTAATTAGAATTTTTTCTTAAGAAGTTACATATTCTATTTCTCACTTTTGTGGTTAACATTCACACTTTCTCATGTGTATATAAGTCTAAAATTATATTTCTACTGTCTTTCTAAACAAGAATTTGCCTTATCTGCATCACTCCTTTTCCATATTGCATGCTATTTTATTTCTGTGTTTTTTATATCTCAAAACAATGGCCCATAGTGACCATTTTTTATAGTGAATAGACTTCTCTCCATGCCTCCTGATTCATTTGCTCTTCATATCTTCTTGCATCCCAGACCTTACTACTGGAATCACTTCCCTTCTGCTTTCCTTTGGAAGTTATTTACTGACACTCTGCCTAGTAAGCTGTCCGATTTTTACTTTTCTAAAAAACAATCTACTTCTTCCTCATGATTTGTGTAATTTATCTGGGTATAAAATTGATATTTGGAGAAGGTAATGGCACCCCACTCCAGTACTCTTGCCTGGAAAAATCCCATGGACGGAGGAGCCTGGTAGGCTGCAGTCCATGGGGTCGCTGAGAGTTGGACATGACTCAGTGACTTCACTTTCACTTTTCACTTTCATGCATTGGAGAAGGAAATGGCAACCCACTCCAGTGTTCTTGCCTGGAGAATCCCAGGGATGGGGGAGCCTGGTGGGCTGCCGTCTATGGGGTCGCACAGAGTCGGACACGACTGAAGCAACTTAGCAGCAGCAAAATTGGTATTGACAGTAATTTTCTCTGTGTGTTTATTTTGTGAGTATCTGGCTTCCTTTCTAATCTAAATTCCTTTATCAGTATAACCTGTCTTTTCCCTCTTACGTGAAGTGAAGTGAAAGTCACTCAGTCGTGTCCGACTCTTTGCAACCCCGTGGACTATACAGTCCATGGAATTCTCCAGGCCAGAATACAGGAGGGGTGGCCTTTCCCTTCTCCAGGGGATCTTCCCAACCCAAGGATCAAACCCAGGTCTCCCACATTGCAGGTGGATTCTTTACCAGCTGAACCAGAAGGGAAGCCCTTTCCCTCTTAACTGATTTTATAATATTCGCTACTGTTTTGCCATTTCACTGTGATGCATTACGTCTACATATGGATTCATTTCTAAATTATTTTTATAATATGTGGCTTCTTGAATCTGAACATGTATGTTTTTATCATTTATAGAAAATTATTTGTCTCTTAATCTCTTGGTATTTCCAGTTCTTCATATTTGCCATATGCTACATATTCTATTTAGCCATATCTCTCTTCCGTTTAACTCATGGTAGTTGTTTTTCTTGGGTTCCAATGAGTCCTTAACTTGAATGATTATATTGCTTATTTCTAGAAATTCTATTTAGTTCTTTTCTCAATAGACCTGCTCCTTTTATGGTATCTTTTTCTTTTCCTTTGTTTTTATTCTCTCTTCTCTTTTTAACAATTTTATACATATTTTATATTCTGTATTCCACAGTTCCACTACCTAAATTTCTTGAGGGTTCTTGCTGCCTTTGTTGACTAATGCAAATAGTAGTTGGTTTGCTTGGGTGATTGTTAATTTTCTTTTTATTGTCAGTGCATCTATGAAAAAGCATTGTATCTCTAGGAATCTGATGAAGGCTGGTGTGAGGTATATTTCCTCCAAAAAAGATTTGCATTTTGCTTCTCTGAGATACTCCCAGAGTACTTTCAACCAGGATAAATTTAGATTAATTTTGCATATTGGGATTTTCAAAAAAATTATAAAATTCTTTTTTATTAAAATATAATTTACATTCAATAAAAAGCATACAATTTGTGTCTGGTTGGATGAGTTTTCAAAATACATGCACCCATATAGCCACGATTCCAATCAATATATAAAACCCTTTTATTAGGAATTTGCTGGTAGACCACTGGTTAAGATGTGGGCTTTCACTGCCAAGGGCTTCAGTTTGATCCCTGGTTGGGGAACTAAGATCCCACAAGCCACTCAGTGTGGCCAAAAATAAATAAACAAAACCTTTGTTCTCATCCCAAAAGGCTCCCTTGAGCCCTGTCTCCTAACCCTTACTAACACTGATTTACTTTCTGTCACCAGAGTGGTGGTTCATATTTCCTAGAGTTTCATATAAATAGAATTATGTGTTAAGTACTCTTTTGTGTGTGAATTTTTTTAATTCAAAATAATGTTATTCCCATTCATCTATGTTGTTGTATATATCTTAGTGCATACTTTTTATGACCTAGTAGTATTCCAGAGTTGACTATGCTCCAATTCATTTATTCTTTTTTTGATGAATGTATTGATTTCAATTTTGGGGCATTATGAAGAATGCCTCTATATACATTTATACACAAATCTTTCTGTGGGTGTATATGTTTATATCTCGGTCAGTGTCAAAGGGAGCTTCCAGGATGGCACTAGTGGTAAAAAAAAAAAAAAAAA